>JAIUND010003903.1:0-13915 GCA_034699125.1 Gisinianus flammeolus | reverse complement strand
ACTTCAAATCCAGAGAATGAAGCCACAAAGCGTATCGTAAGTTTCATTCTAAAGTTTTATTATACTTTAATTACTTTGTTTTTCCAGTTTTGTTTTTGTGGTCGTGATGGTCATCGCGACTCTCCTGGCTGTGGCCAACAGCGAGAGAGGCAGCAAGGAGAAAAGAGGAAAAAGACACAAAACGACAGAACCGAGCAGAAGGGAAGTGGAAGGTGTACTGAGAGAACGGCAGGAAGAACCGGAACACCAGGGAGGACGGAGAGAGCGAAGAACTAACACAACGAGTACAACGGGAGCAGGAGGCAACGGCAGCATCGCAATGAACGTTGAAGGATGAACACTTAAGTTTTCCGTGAGGCAATAGTGAAGTTGTGTGACCGCCAGGACGAGATGAAACGGGGAATCAAAAAATCCACATTCGAATTCGACACTTGATTTAATTTAGCTGCACTATAAACTTTATTTTTTACTCGCTCAATTTATATTCATTTATTTTATAGGATTGTAGGATACGATAAATCTGTAACTCTAAACCAATATTCTCCTAGTCGCAATCGCAATGAAATCATGTCCTTATGAACCACGTGCTTTCCACATTTTAGATGAATTTCTTATGTCATCGCTAAAAACTTGAATAAAAAATCCATTTGTTGCCTTTTTAAATTCGTGAGCTTCCATTTCCTACACCCCCCTCCCCCTTTTTTTACAAATATCGTTAGACATTTTACATTTTTCTTACTCCATTTTCGATCCGTGTAAGAGAACAAGAGGTGAAAGAGATGCACGAATGTACACCATTTACACCAGCGAGGACACTCATTAGCACCACAATCCACAGCATATATATCGTACATATAGTCACCATTCTTTCGGAATTTCCCCACGAGCACTTCATTTGACATGAAACAAAGTACCGAGACTACCGAGTGATAGTATTTACTGTTTACACACATTCTCAATGAACAACCTCCGACTCCAAGCTTCGACTCATTACAGAAACATTGGACTATCTTTACAGAAACCACACGAGTACTTTTACACTCACACACACACACAAACACGCCCACAATCCAACCAGTGAGCATTCCCCAAAGTTCAAAGTTTGAGCGGAAACACATTTATTTTCATAATCATTTCCACCGCACATCATTCCAGCATTTTACATTCCATGAAAACCGCCGCGCCACTGCCAGTACAGACTACAGATATTTGTAAATACTTTGTGTGGACATGGACTGTGGACTGAATGAAACAGTGAATGTGTAGAAAATATGTACTTATGCGATTGTGTGGAGACTCATTACGAAATTAAATGCCTACTAAAAATCCGAGTGTTTTCCAAATTCCAAGTTCCTATACGTATGTAGGTACATAAGTATATTTAGTATATTTACAGGGGAAAGGAAATTAAACAAACTTGGACATTGCAAGTGCAAACTCCAAATGGACAGTTTTGTTTTTGTCCCCTTTAAAGATTCCCAGCTCAAATTTCATGTTCACTAAACTCACAATGAGTAAACTCCATGTCCATGATAAACTAAACTGTCCCGGAAATGAGGCCCAGAATTCCGACTTTAATCAGAGCTCAGGCGACTTGGGCTGCATGCTCCAACTTTCAAAGAAAGAATCTGCTCAAGTGTCTAATGCCTAATGCCTACTGCCTAATGGGTAACTCGATCCTTCCGTTTCCATTCACCATTCAACATTCGAATTTTGGAACGTTTGACTCCTTTTTTCTCCCTTCATTCTCTTCAATATACTCATACTTGTCCTTCGTTGCAGGTATCGACTACAGCCAATCTGTACGTAGTGAAAACATGTATGTAGCATTTTGTAACTTAACTTGTAACTTTTGTGCATAAAAAATCACAGGGAAAAACTCTTCTCAGAATTTGTAGCTCCATACATATCGTACGTAGCTGTGACTTGTGACTGGAAACTGACACCGGAATCGGCTCCTCCGTGAAGGATGTAAATGTAAAGTTAAAAGGCTCATGGAAGTCACTCGAGGAAGCCATAAGATAACATTCAAATTCAAAGGCATTTCTTCCATTGTTTTGTTCGGAGGTGGAGGCGAGAGGGAAACGACAACGAGGAGAGAGTGAATCATTTTCACAATATTTCGTTTCATTATCCAAACTCCAAACGATCTGTTGGTTGTCTGAGGAAAACTAACATTTATTTTATGGACGAGTTTCCCTACATTCGCATTCCTTCCACTTGCACTTGCACATTTGACATTCCAATTGCATGCTGCTTCGTCAGGGAAAATTTTAAATGTCAGAGGAAATTGAAGAAATATGAGAGAAAAAGAGAGGAAATTCCGAGGGTCAGGAGAAAAAAAATTGGATGAAGATGAAATGCAATGGTTTGGCCTTGTGAATAATGGAAATAATAATGGAAAAGGTTGCGGTCGCATTGCATTGCATTGCATTTTGAGAGAGGGGCATTTTTTGAATTTGAACCACCAAATGGCACATCAACTTCTTTCTTTGTACATACGATACAATCGGCGTTTTATCGTTAGTTCTCGTTTTATGCAGTATACAGTGCAATGGAGAGAGTGCAGAATGCAGTGCAGTGTGGCGATATAGTGATAGTGATGGTGATGGTGGGGTCGGTGTATGAATAATGAAAGCCGTAATGAAATTTAGGATTTATGGACAGGGAAAAAGTGGGAAAGGGAGTCGGGAAATTGCGCTGACCAGACCAAAATAATTCTAGTCTAAATTTGGAATTTGGATGATGGTTCATTGCTACATTGCTCGTTTGTGTCGGTTTGTCTCGTGTACATATTCTGAATTCTGTATATGTGGTTGCCGTAAAATTGAGAGAGAGAGAGAGTGGCCAGGTTCTTGTTTTGGTTCTCTGGTTCTGGTTCGGATTCGGCCTGTCAATGACCCCCAAGGGAGCTGAAAATGCAGTGGTACTTCCGCAATATATATACACACAAAGTACTTTACTTTACTGTGTGGGGTTTCAGCTCATCGTCAGGCACACAAGGGAACACGACTACGGAAAGAGAGAGAGAGAGAGAGAGAAAGAGAGAGGAGGAAAAAAGTTTTAGAGAGCTTGTGAGTGTGTACTGTGTATGTGGAATACGGAATGCAATTGTGTGTGTGCGTGTGTGCGTGTGTGTGCGTGTGTGTGTGTGTTTATATGTGTTTCGGTTTCGGTTTGGGTTTCGGTGTTGTGTTTCCACTTTTCACTTCCAACAATGTACAATTCCTTCCTTCCTCTTCGCTTTTATTCCTTCTGTTTCTGCATCCAAATTTCGAATCGTATGGCATGGCATCGTAAGAGTCGAGAATTATCTGTAGAGCTGAATTTTTAATTTAATTTGTTCACGCATATATTTTATTTTTATTTCCTTTTATGGGCTTTTCAAGATTTAATTTTCAAGCGAATACTTTCAGCCCTTTGGTTTTTAATTTGCATTGTTCAATGTGGACTAACCTTCAGCGAAATAAAACCACCTCAGCAACTGCAATACAGGAATCATGAACGGGTATTTTCAAAGTTCAGGAGAAATCTGTATAGATAGATTTTTGTTTTTTCGAATGTGTGTGTGTTTTTTAATTTATTGCTACATGCAGTAGAATTGCCAGTTTTAATTGTTGACTACGGATTTCAACTACATATTTCTATGGACTCTTCCAAATTATGATAAATTAAATAACGTATGAAAATGTAAGAGTTAATTTTTTAATGAAAACTGCATTAAAAATATTGCTGTTCTTCAACGCCGCGTAAGTTTTATGCTGTTCGTTACTAGTGCGACGTGTAGCATAATTATTTTGTAGTGTGTTTGAATACCATGATTTGAATGCAGAGTGCTGACCAAGGGCAGAAAGAAGTAGAAATTGGTAAGTAAACTGTAGATTTTGTGTATAGGAAATTGGTGTAATTCAAGTGCTGAGGAAATGGGAGCAAAAGAGAGACAGAATTTGGTTTGAATTGGACAAGTTAGAGAATTGGAGATTGGAGAATTGATGAGATTTATGTGAAATTAAGTTATATGAACCAGAGCCCGACTAAACTAACAAGTGAAGGAATACCATGAAGAAGAAATAGAAGAAGAAATAGAAGAAGAAGAAGAAGAAGAGAGAGAAATCTGGCTGGTGATCACCCGAAAACTTTCCTAATTTCCCAGACGACGGGGGAAAAACCTATCGTACAAATCCAAGTTATCCTGGGTTAAAATCAGTCATAGTCTGTGTGTGTGAGTCAATCAAGAGAAGGAGAAGGGTTGAGCCCCCCAAATACACACACACACACATACAACTATGTATATAGTATAATCTTATTCTTTGAAGAGAAAGGGAACACGGAGAGAAAATCTTGTTACTTCACCTGTCACTTTACATCAATGTGACAGCTGGAAAGGATTCAGAGCGAGAGAGAGATCAAGACTGTGAGGGAGAGAGAGAGCGAGAGAGCGAGAGAGAGAGAGGGAAAACGAGTCAAGGTGACCGAATAGTTTCCAGTTCCATTACGATTAGGAAAATAAATTGTCCATGGTAAAAACACTTGGGATGCGGATAAAACTGATGAACAAATGCCGTATATAAAAACTGCGTGGAAACTGTGGAAAGTTAACTCAATATGACTCCAATCAGGTCCAAAATCCAAATCCAAATCCCTCTCACAATTTTTTCCACTCTTTTGTGTCCCTCGTGTCTTCTCTTTTGTCTTATCTGCACAAATTACAAGGGAAATTCTAAATTCTATGGATTCTAGAATTCTAGACTCTAGGATTCTAGATTTTTTTGAAAAAGTGTCCCCATTTTCCAGCAATGAATCCTGAGGCGTGAGATCCACGACAAAGACAAAACCAAGTTGGTTATGACTTATACCAGCAAAGTATATGTGTATGTACAGATAAATTAAAACGGTTAATTGAGACATAGTTAATGGTTTTGATCATGATCTGTGATCGTGATCAAAATGTCTCAACTCTGACGCGGACGCTGAATCCATATCCAACAACATCAACATCAACGTGTCCGCGGGCTCACAAGGAAATCTTTCATCTGGATAATAAATCACTTTTCTAGGGTACACGGTATCTATTTCTTCATGTTTCAGCTCAAGCAAACAAAGGTTAAGCTCTAAATCTGCATGGCTTTATCAAGTTGACTTGGGTGAAAGGATTTAGCGGGGGCTTTCATTCAGGTTTCAGGTGAATCTGTATTAATACGAATACGCATCCAAAATCCAAATCCAAGCGCATTTGTGTACGATATTTATGCATATACACATTTGAAAATTCGCCCCCATTTAATTGCCTATTCATTCAAAACTCATTCATTTTAATCTACTCGGAAATTAAAACCGAGTCTTTAGTTAAATTAAGATGGACGGGGCTCTGGATTACAACGGGTTTGATTATCCACATTCAACTCAATTCACTCTTTCCATCTCCACCAAGAAGATCCGAATGAAAACTTCTTTAATTCCCAAAAGGCATTAAAACAATTGATTCCAGGCAAGTCAACTGCTATTCCTGCTTCCAGCGTCAAAAGATTACTACTATCAAACGGCGTCGAACTTGTACAATTTCCCCCCCCCCCCCAACGGCAAAATTCCAAAACTTATTAATTATTAATCAGTCCGTGAAAAATCCTCCTCATTTGTATTCGCACTGTAAAATACTTGCAAGACAACTAACAATAAGAAAAAAAGATGTTCCAGAGCCAACGTAAAACTATGCCATGTCATGTGGAATTGAAGCCAATGAATTGAGCATCAGTATACGTCACAAACATCACATGACATTCTGACATCCCCCAAAATATAATCCATTGGCACTCGTACACACACACACACTCTCTCTCTCTCTCTCTCTCACTCCAGCACGCTACATTAATTTTTATTTTATCTGTATATATTCCCTTCTTTCCCCCATATTTGAATTCGAATTTGATTTGACCCTACACGAGCTAAACGTGACTAAACAGCCGCTTCTGACATCCCGTCTCTCTCTCGTTCTCTCTCTCTCTCTCTCGTTCGCTTTCTCTTTCTCTTTCTCTCCATGTTCAATATACATGTCTACATATACGACTGTACGAATAGAAACAGGAATAGGATGATTTCATTCATTCATACAGGCAAGTCATAACATGACACATTTGGCATAAACCCGAGAGTTTTCTCTCTCTCTCTATCTCTCCCCTTCCTTTTTCGCTTGACAAAACTCTGTGATATTTCCACCGTCTGATACCCGATACAGCCGAAACCGAAAAGTGGAAACTCTCGGAAACTGGGAAACCGGGAACAAGCAATTCCCTCAGTCATGTGTGTATGCTCGTGTGTCTGCGTGTGTACGTGTGTGTGCGTACCTTCTAATCTCCATTCTGTACAGCACAATTTACTGTATGTACTCATCCATTTATCATTATCACATTGCATTGCATTGCATTTTGCATTACATTGCATCACACAAAAAAAATTCCTTGCATACGCATATATGCAACCATTTCCCCAGTCTGTCACAATTTCCCCTCATTCGAATCCAAAATCCTGTAAGGACTTACAAATACAAACGAGCGCAAGAGAGAGAGGGAAAAAATGAAGAAGTGTAACGGCATTACGGCAAGGGCAAAACTAAAAGCAAATCGATTGGACGACTCTGTCGTCTGCTCCTGGGAAAGGAAACACTTGCTGCTGCTGCTGCCTCGTTTGGTTCTTTTTTTATTTCTGAATAAAAAAACATAATGTTTTTTTTTGTTGAACCATCCCCAATGCACATTGCCATTGCACACTGCACTTGACATCCCTCCCAATTTAGAATCCGAATCCGAATCCGACTTTCCAGTTCCAGTTCCAGGCTAAATGTATATTAAATACTAAAAAAGTGTGTGTGTGTGTTTGTGCGTAGGAAAACTCCCTGCCGTTGCACAAATAAATAAATGACTGTGAGCACATATTGGCAAAACACTTAACGAGAGTGAAAGTCTCCTAACGTTTTCTCCTTGTTTTCGGGACCTCTGAGTTCTGAGTATAATTTGCGTTTGGAGGAACAGAAAACAGAAGTCACCAAAGTCAGACAACCGTCACAACAAAACTTGAGTTAATCCCGCATAATATACGATAATATAATCGAAAACGTCAAATGACGAGGACGAGGACGATGGTGTGTGGACTATTTATGTAAATGTAAAAACAAGGAGAGGGAACTGAAACTGAAACTGAAACGGAGAAGGCTTTTTAATGATTCAAAGTCAAAAAATCATAAAGCAATAATAAGGCAATGTGATACGATATACGATTGAGGATTGAGGGAAAAGGAAAAGGAAAAGCTTCAAGTTGAATGTTGAACCCGAAGGGGAAAAGTTGAACGACACACAGAGAGGGAAAGAGAGAGAGAGAGAGAGGTATGAAGAGAAAATTGCTAGAACACGAACCCAAAATCCGAAAAGTGCGTATGCATACAAATTCTACGCATTTCATGCGTCATCCAAGTCCCAACGAGTCAGATTTAATTTATTTTTTTTTAGCTTGAGCTTCCTTTCTGCTGCACTTGTACTTTTACTTTTACTTTTAGTGCACCCTGTGTGAAATGTGTGAAACACATTAAATTACACGCTCGTATGGATCTGGGTAATGTTTATGAGATTATAAGGTAAATTGTGTGTATGTGCGAGTGTAGTTAAATGTCCAGGCTTTTTAGCTTGCCTTTGCATATTGTGGGAATGGATTCATATAAATACCTAGCTATAGCAACTCGGATTTTTTGAGTGATGTAAAGCTATGTATGTGCTACTACCTAGTTACAGATACAACTATACAAGGAAAACGGAAAGTTTGTGTGTGGCCGATGAGAGAGGGAAAAGATTTCCTTTGAATGTCGAATGTAAAGTGAGCTTAAGCGACTAATGTTGTAAATGAGTGTTTTCTTCCACCCCTATACAGAGACAGACTAATACAGAAGAAAGAGACAGCCGTCGCTATACTGATAACTGCTAACTTTGCTTTTGCTACCGCATCCAGCCAGATTTAATCTGCAAGTTTCCATACATTTTTCATCCTTTTCTCCTTCCCTACACACACACTTCCTAATGAGCTTTCTTTTTTTCTATCTCTCCTTCTCCGTTGGCTTTGGCTTCTTCGATTCGATTCGGATTCGGATTCGGACTTGGAGGCATTTAGTTGGGAAGTTCAATTTGAGTTTGTCCATATTGACAACTAGAATTTCGATGTATGTAGAATCCCGTCGGAACCACTTTATGTAAATGAGTTAATTAATGAATTCTAGAGTACTTCCGTTTTTGGGAGAATTTTTTTGAGAAAGTAGAGCTCAAAATGAATGGAACTACTTAATAGAACGCTTTAAGTAGACGCTATGAAACTTGGGTACAAAACACGAAAAATGCAGTGACAAACCTGAAACGGCGTCAAAGTTGTACAATTTGTTTTAGGTAATAAAATGAGAGTAGACACCTGGCCTTCAAATCATCGCCGGCGAATTTTGAAGGAAAAAAGGTAAACCGGCGTTGAACTGGGTGAAAACGGATTTAAATAGGTAGGAATGGTCCCAATTTTACTTTTCCAATTCGTTTTTAAAAACCTTTTGTCTTCCCCGTCATCAATGCGCAAAAAAAAAAACAACAGGGTGTTTGACCACAAGAAACTCCATCAAATAAACTATAGAAAATGCACACCGCACACAAGTTTCAATTCTTTTCTAAAATATTCCAATAAACTCTCTCTGCCCGTCTGAAAAATAGTATAGAAACGGGGGACCTGCCAAGAAGTATTTTCTTTCTTTACAAGAATTTCCTAAATTCAATTTTTATTTTATTAGTACTAGGAAATACAGGATGAGTGTGAGTTCGTAAGTTTGTAAGTAGTGTTTGGTGGTTGGTGGTGGCTGGATAATAAAATAAAGAATAAAGTGATATAAATACAAAAGTGGAAGTGGAAAGGCGTTCAAAGTGTTTGAGCGCTCTCACTTTCCACGCGCTTTTATATGTTCTGTGTGTGTGTGTGTGTAAGTGTGTGTAAGTGTGAGCTAAGGAAAAGGGATGCGGGAGTGAGGAGGACGACGAACGAGGAGTTTAATGGAACCGTAGAGAAAAAATTGGCAATCCAATAAAGTAATACATAGCAGGACGTCTCCAAGTCGGCGGTCGTTGATTATTCTTGAAAGTATCCCGCTGTTTCCCCAAAAAACTCCACCGTCCACACTCTCCATATACAATACACATACTTTGTGTACAAACTACAGACTACAAACCATGTCCCTACACCTACAATACATGCACATTGAGAAAGCAGATCGTAAAAGCGAGAGTGAACGAAAGGAAACGAAAAACTACTGCTAGTTTCATGCACACACATACTTTCATCCGTATTTACTATATGTTTACGATTTATAATTTGTACAACAACAAATACAAACGGAAACTGTACGCGTGAATTGGACACTAAAAATGAACTCTGTGTAGAAAAATCAAATGAAAGACATATAAAATGAAGACCTCTTTGGAAATATTCAGGCTTCAATTTCAATTTTAAAATATTCTGGTTCTACATTGTTCATGTTGAATGTTCAAGGGAGTTTTGTCATGATTTAACTCTAGCTTTTAATTGCGATAACAAAAACGCAGTTAAAATAATTTAATTACACGTATTGTATATGAAGAGTTGAGGAGAGGGAGACTATGAAGTATTTTGTTTTTTGTTAGAGTTCGACGTCGATTGAAATTTTGAGACAACTAACGCCACCTCTCACACTTTAGCGTCTTTGTTCAGCTTGATCTTGTAAGTCAAAACCGTTTTTCAATTACTATTGCAAAAACGTCACGTAATTTCCTCGCTCGCAATTAAATTGAGCATTAAACCGAAGTGGGATTTAAATCCTTTAAATCTTACGGGAACAATGGAATGACTTTTTTGTTCTCCACCAGGAAAGATTCACAGAATTTGTCTATTTTTTAACTTTGAAAGGAAGTCAGAAGTCATGTGTTTTGAGGGATTTCCTTGCATCTACACAGTTTTACCGTGCATAAAGAATTCCTCATAAATAATAAATATTTGTGGATAAAAAAATCCTGGGGAAATGATGCTGAGTGCTGACTTTTGTATTTGGAATTTGGAAATTCAAAATTCAAAATTCAAATCCAAGATCTGTGAATTCCAATTCCAATCCCAACCCTTGTGACTTGTGACTGAAGAAATGAAATGTGAAATGTGGTAGGCCACAAGGAACTGATATGAAATGAAATGAAGAAGAAGAACTAAGAGAGAGAACGAGAAAGAGAGAGAATTTATCTTCCAGAGCCACACACGCCATTCATCACGATCACAAGAGTTTTGAGCTGTGAATCTTGAGATGTGAGAGAAAAAGGAGCTGACTCGCTCATGTTATCTACTTAATTGGTTTTAATGGGGAAATGAAGGACTTGGATGAATTACGTGTAGACCAAAACGTCTCCTGTCGTCTACACATTTTTGACTGTCATCACTTTTACATTATGACTTGCAAACTTTTCCTCTGTGCTCCTCCGTATTTCATGTGGATATTGCAAATCCAGGAAATTTGCCATGACGACAGCGAAGGGACAAACCTGAACAATTTTTTGAATACTCCCAAGAAACAAAAATCTTGATATGTTTTTTTGTAATCGCAAATTGACCTAAAAAACAAACTTAGAGTCCTTTAACTACCTCCAACCTAAGCCCACGCCTAGGCAAATAAAATGTTAAACGGCGACGAAATCATTCATTTTTAATGCACGGAATTTAATGCAAAATTTGCTTTGTTATTGTTATTGCACATTGCATGTTGCTGGTATTACACACCGAATCGGTTTCAAATCCCGACGACAATTTAAATTTACACAAAAATAATAAAAGGTTTACAAGTAAAAAGGGTTAAATTTGTCGCTCATTTTGGGGCTTCGGTTCCCATTTTCATTTCCACTGGCTTGCATTGATTCCGTACGAATGCTGTAAACTAATTTTCAAATGAGAAAATCCGTAATTACTAATTAGTAGATTAATAGGTAATAATTGCAAATCCAATTCACATTTCATATGGATTTGAGAGATTTCATCTCTCTCACCTTTTTTGTAGCATCAAAGAAACAATTTGCAAAACCCTCCCCAGCTTTCCCGATGGCGTTCATATCCGTCGTCGAAGAGAAGTTTTTGGCTATATAGAAAAACAGTGTTTTTTTTTTTTGCATCTGCATTCCGTTTTGATTTTGAATAGGTACATACATATAATGTGTAGAAATCTATAGGAAATGATAAAATCAAAATCTATACCATAATCATTCGCACAGCTCATCAGTTTCTTGGTCAACTCTTTGGCTTCATCCATGATTTTTGTGGAAAACAAAGTCTTGAAAAATCCTTTTACTTTCTCAGCTGCTGGTTTCCCATCGTCGCTAAACTATAAATAATTATACATTGGAAATTGGGAAATAGGGAAATAAATTAGAGATTGAGACTGGGGTTGAAAATCCCCGGATATTAATTTTACCCGGAGCGTTTAATTATTTGAAAAAATTGTCAAGTAATTGTCATGGCAATAAGACAGTAAAATAATAATCATATCGTAATTTACCATGTTCAGCCTTTTGAAAATGCAGCCAAATAAATCCGCCTTAGAACTAGTCGAGTTTGTACAGTCCTCAACTGTGTTTTCCACCGAGTCGACGAGCTCTTGAATCCCCAAAATCTGTCCATCTTTACACTCAATCGTCTTGAGACTGGTCACAGTCAGGAAATTCACCTGGAGAACCAAATACGCCGTTCCCAAGGCAATTAAATATTTCATTCCCGACATTTTCCTCACGCACAGTCCTCACAAAAACTCGGATTGAAAATCGGATTGTGTGAAGACTAAACAGAGATTCTGATGTGAATTCGCAAATGCATAAAATAAAATGGCAATTCAATTTCCCATTTGACTAGTATTTCTATTTCTATTTCTATTTCACGAGATTGGATTGACAATTTAAATATCTATATACTTTCCGAAGCCATGTACGACTTTCAGTTACAATTTACTCGCATTGTTTACCCGGGCTCAAGGTTACTCACAACAATCAATGTGTCACACATTCGCAGATCTATTCCATTATGTACAGTTCAGGGAAGATGACAAACCAAACGAATGAAAAAAACCTTCAGGATTTAATTACATTATGTTCGTGTTTACCGGAAGTGAACAATTGTTAGGATTTCCTGCCCTCATCCATAATTCATACTGTCATACAGTGTATGTATTTTTAATATTCATTTCTCGCTCAGGTCTTTTTCAATTTAATTGCTCGCACAAATACTTTGAAGTTTGAAATGAGGCAGCTATCATTTTTTTTTATGTGAAAACTCAAAATATTTTGACAATTAAATTAAATCCAGAGCTGTCTGTTGTGCATACAGTCAAACTTTTAGAGCGATTGTTTTTCAATGGAAATCAAGATATAATATTGAAGCTCATTTTACGAAGCGCATTTCAACGCCGCTTTGTTTATTTCGTTTTGAATTCCCAATACAACGATCTGTAGTATAAATATTTTCACGTTTCTGTACAAGCTCAACGCGAAAAATAAAAGCACTTTACTAATTGTAAGCGTAATTAGAAGCTTTATCTAGCATGTGCATAAATAAAAATGTGTGGAAGATTAGAGATGCACATTAACATTAACACCTGGATTTATCATTTGACGTTGCACACGATGAATTTGAACTCTCATCGTCAGATTTTTCATTTAAACGAGTAAGTATGTGCACTTTTTCATTTCGTGACAATGAAAAGACAAAGTCGAAAGGATTTTTGGGCTGTTTTCTTTTTATGTTTTGCTTGAGTTTGGACGTGTTTTATATCTGTATTTATATGTTATTTGCCGTGTTTGAGTGTTAATGAGATTGAAAATTTTCCTTCTCTAATCTGAAAATGTTGGGCAATATATGAATCCACATCCACAAGCAAATGATAAAACAAAAACACTTTTGGTCAGCATCTCCATCTCTCACATTAAAAACATACAGGGAAAGGTGAAAAGAGGAATGTCCTTTCATATTTCATATCAGATTACAATGTTCCTTTTGTTTTGTTTTGTATAAGGAGATGAAAAAAAGTGTGGAGTTTTGAGTTTGAGGCATTTGAGCTAATAAGAAATTAATTGATTTGAGTTTTAGTATAAAATGAGTAAGAAATCCATCTTCAGACACATTGTCCACATTCCCCCATTGAAAATTACTAGATCAAAAGCTCATCGTTTCATAAGTTGACTCAAGTCTCAAGTTCAAAACCAAAACATTATTTAAAATGAAGCTTTTGTGTTCAGCATTATTTGCCTTAGTTCTCGTCGTAGCCATTTCATCGGCTCAAGAGGTTTGAAAAAATTGAATTCCTTATACATATTTTTCTATTTCTATAGTTTCTTTAATAAAAAGTATTAGGTTTTTTAAAAGTAATTCGTTTTTTCTTTGTCTTTTCTTTTGATTTCAAAGTTTGGTGGCGACAGTCAGGTAATTTACAATTTCCATTATTTGTTGTAATTCAACGCCGCTCGACAGCGAATATTCATTCGAAAGCTTATCTTTGTCGTAGTTGGTTTTGACGAGTCATATTTCATTGACAGGATTTAATTTGAATAATAAATATTTGATGGATTTATTTTGCAGCAATGTGAACCGAATGGAACGCCATGTAATTTTGAAGGTAAAAAAAATTTTTTGAAGTCATTTCCAAGCTCGAATTTTTCTAAGTAAATTCCAGAGGATTAAACTTTTGTAGTTTAATTTATTTAATTTGAATTCAAAAAGGTGTCCCGAAATTCACGAATTGCTGTACAAAGTATTGCTATCAAGAGAAAGTGAGTGCGGTTGTTTACGACTTTTTCCTATATATTCAAGCATTTGTTGTTGCTTCTTTCACATACATACCTACTTCTAC
>JAIUND010003902.1:0-13922 GCA_034699125.1 Gisinianus flammeolus | reverse complement strand
TGTTATACAATCCCTGGGACTCTATTGTATAGGGGACTCTATAAAATAGAGGGAGTCTATTCTAGTTTATACGGTAAGTATATATGCATGTGCTTATACTCAGAAGTCCTGACTGAATTCAGCATGTCGTCAAAGCTTAGAAAAGGACTCGATGTACAAAGTGTTGGCATTTTCCTCTAATTCTCGTTGGAGCGCCGCTGGCTGGATAAGAAATTCCAGTGCGCAACAGCATCGGGCAGAGGTCCGATACCAGCGGTAGTGTGTTTCTTATTTGCCGAAATCTGTGGGATATCTACTTACTTTTCTTTTTGTATCCGCACCCAATTAGACAGGGGGTGTCCTTTGGTATCAGAGTCAAGGGGGGTGTCCGGGTATTATAGACATTAGCGTTTCGGGGTATGCTCTTGAGAAAAAGTATCAAATTATGTATATTATCTGGAGACTGGAGATGTATGGCCATACCTATTTTTTCTTGCTTCTACTTCATTCTAGTGAGAAAAAACAAATCGCTGGGCCATCAAATACCAGTCAATCGTCAGTGAAGCGGAAGGAGGTAAAAAAGAAGGGGTCCAAAACAAAGATGAGTGGCACAGAAATGTTTGGTTTAACAATACGAAAACGAGTAGACTCGCCCGAAATGAAGTTGAGAGAGAAAAAATTTCAGAAACCAGATCCTTTTGGAACATCTTCATTAAATACTAGAAGCTCATCAAGCTACAAGCAACAACTCCCACCAGTCAGTCGTTACAATGAGTCCCCTTCTGGACTTTTCCTATACGTCGATATGCACGGTCATGCTACTAAAAGAGGTATAAACGAACCTTACACTTTTGCATTTACAGTGTATGCATAGTAGCATTTATGTATTTACTCAAATACCTAGATATTATAGCAAGGAATTTGGAGATTTCCCTGTAATTTTACTAGAGTGCTATATATTTCCAAAATAAAAAGGACGTCGAGTCAGCAAAGGGTTTATTTCCTTATCATCAGCGGCTCGTTGCATACTGAATTGACAATATACCGTTTGCAAGTAAAAACTAAGCGTAATTTCGATTTCATGTTTTCTCTGTTTTTCTTTTGACCAGGAATTTTTATGTATGGGAATCATTTTCCGGATGCCGCAACGCAAACTGAATGTATGATTCTCCCCAGGCTCATGTCCATGAATTGTCAACATTTCGATTTTGCAGCTTGCAACTTTACGGAGCGGCTGATGAACATGAAGTATGTGTTTGGATTTCTTTCTTTTCTTGTTTTACTTTTACCTGAGCGTATGTATAGTTTTGAAAAATAAATCTTATAAATCATGTATCTGTTCGGTGTAAGATTTATGAAGGAATTTGGTTGTCTCACGTTTAATAATCATACTTTACTTTAAACTCAACTTTTTTGACGTTTTCTCTCAAAACACTTGTGAATCTTAATCCGAATCAATACCTGATTACTCAGTACTTTGATTTATTGTACAAACTTTTAAAAGAATACAAACTTATATAAAAGAGTAGCAAGTATTTTTCTACACAACTGTGCTAAATATATGTTATAGGCAACTCTGTAAAATGTTGATAAAGATTTATTTATACAAGATTTATTTATTTCACATTTTTTATCATGATTTATCTGAACGATTTATTTTGATGCTAACAAAAACAATAGGGACAGGCGAGATGGTGCGAGTAGAGAAGGATCTGGACGTGTCGCGTGTCTCAAATTAACGGGTTTAGTTCGGAGCTATACTTTAGAGTGCAATTACAACACAGGGTAATGTTTGGAATATCATAATGCATTGAAACTTTTTGTACTTATTATACTTAAATAAATCATATTTTTTTAATTTTATATCTAATTCAAACTCTCATTTCATTTCAGACGGCTTGTGAATCCTATCGTGAATAGACCACCGTCGTTCGGATTTGTGGACCCACCGTCCACTGTCAACATTCATCATTCTCCAAAATTCACACCCGATATTTTTGAAGGGGTATTTAAGATAAATACATAGAAAATGCGTTTATGCGATTAATAATTTGTGTGAACTAAAACATGTTTCTAATGTCATTTAAATCATATTAGTTTTAATCTTAATGTGTCTTGCAGACTGGCCGAGCTCTTGCAGAGAGCCTTTTAGATTTAAGTGGTCAAAATCCTTGGAGCCGATTGAGCTACACGGAGTTTAAATCACTTGACGGTATTACTAAATTCGATCATAGTAAAGAACAGTTTTCATTGATAAAAATTGATCTTTCTTGCTTACTAATTGCTGTATTGTTTGTCTAATAAATAAATTAGGAATGCGGCGTTGGATTTCAAATCGACTAATTCATTCTCCAGAGTACAATCAAACTAGAGCAACCAATAGTACTATAAGTAATACTAAGGATAAAGTTATACCCAAAAAGTCATCAGCTTCCACGGCAGCTATAACCGCGACATCGTCACCAACGACGCGTGGTTCCTCCGCACCAATAAAGACTCCAAGTAAAAAGCGTTCAAAAAAGAAACGTAGTGGTTCAAATGTAAGTTCCTACAACTTTAAAGTTATTTTAAATTTTAAATAGTTTAAATTATAATTGTTTTTATTTTTTTATCAATACGGAGTCAATGATAAGCATTTTAGTTACAACTAATTTGTAATGTATGTTATGGTAAGGTTTTGGTGGAGTTACATCCTCATCGGGGTGGAGTCAGTAAGCGCGGAAGTGATACTCGAGTCCCGATCGTACCACCAGCTGTGACATCGAGGACAGGTGCTACTCCTACAAGAAGATCATCTTTACCCAACAGACTTAATTGTTATGTAATACCTCCAACTGTCCGAAGGGACCCACCTGCTCGTTAACGCTCAAGATAATAATTGTCACGAATTTCAAGTTTAAGATAAGAGGTTATAAATAAATTATGCCGTTTCATAATAAGAACAGATTCATCTTGTGTGTCAAGCGATCAATGTTTATCATCTTCAAGATCGTGTTATTTTCTAGTTCAATACTTGCTACTTCTAATTCACATTGTTGGAATCTTCAGAATTTTTTATCGTGCGTTTTACTCGCTTGTCCCACTTTATACGCAAACTAAAAACTAAATGATAGAGATATTTTTATTTGACTTTGAATTATATGTACACATTGTACACTATAAAAAGATGATTAACATACTGTACTGAACTTTAATGCAACGAGTTTATATTAACTTAATGTTACTAAACTCATAGCTTTACCTCGGAGAATCTCTATTGAATTTTTCTTATGATAATTTAAAATATAAAGTCAAAGATCTACATATTATTATAATTTATAACTACATTAATTTTAATTTATCATTTATCTCCTTACTTAATAAGCAATGAGATATTGTGTTTGCCTATTTATCTATTTCGACTGATTATTGATTCTTCTTAAGAACGGAGACTCACTTACTAAGTAGCCGAGAAAATAGTACGTACGCGCGTTGGAAATGTTATTCATTGTATTTTAGTTAGCGTATGTTCAGTGCAGACGTGTAAATTCATTTGGTTGTTCAATTTTCTAATCTCTGTCTCTGTCAACGCAACATCATGGGTGGTAATTATTATTGTTATTATTGTCAAGTATTAATTCTCGTTATCTTTTTCAGTTTTCCGAGTTTCGCCCATATATAATTACATATTTAAAAACTATTATATGTACCGGAAATAAAGAAATCAACTGAACTTTTCCTGAAAAAATACTCGCAGTGTTTAATCTTGTGTTCAATGTGTTTTGTTAGCACTGCTAACTTAAGTATATACAGTTCCCCGTGTCTCTCTACTCTCTACCCATTTCCTTCTAATGGTTAATAGAATAGAAAACAATAAAATATAATAGAGCCAATTAAAGTAAGATTCGACGGAGTGCACGTATATACGCCAGTTTCTTCTGGAATCCAAGTTTTTATTATGTCAGTTTTTTTACGGATACATTCTTTCCTCCATTTTTATCACAAATTTGTACAATAGTAATGGAATAAGTATAGATAAATTATGAAAATGTGAAATTTCGAAAGACTCGAATTCGTTCCCATTTTCCAATTATTTTAATGTTTTAGAAATCCTTATTATAAATGACTAAAATTACAACATTTAATAATTGATATAATTTGCGACTACGATTTTTCTCAACTATAAAGATGAATTCTAACATCTCAAGCATTTTTTAGCCTTTTAGCACTATAAAATTTAACAGTTCTTCCGTTTTCATTCATCTTTAAAACTTGTTCAACATTTATAATTATCATACGTAAAATTCTCGCTACGTAGAAAGTACTAGTGATAATACAGTAGTTATGTACAGAAAAGGAAAACTCAAGCATATTGGACGGACAGAATTGTCAAAATAGGCTTGAGTCTATCTTTTCTGGACATACTGTTATAGAATATAGCTTATATTATTATTTATCGAGAGCAATGCAATATTATTAAATATGTTTGTAATACTGATTATTGCAGTAATTATATATCGTATTTATGATTCTCACTCACATGTTACTTAACGTATCGCAATTATTTGTGAGGCACCTTTATGATGATAAACAATATTTAGTCGTATACAAACGAATTGCTTGGACTCCTGCTCCTCCTTTTTTCACTTTTTAGATTTAGTTCTTTTCAATTTATTCTTTTTCTTTTTTGTCATGGAAGAAGCTGGAGTGGTGGTGGTGGTGGTGGTCAGGGTTGCTGGATGACCGTTTTGACCAGTATTACCGTGAAATGCCGGTTGTTTACTACCGCCATGATGATGATGATGATGATGATGATGACTATGGCTATGATTCGTCTCATCTAATTTATCCCCCATGGACTTTGATTTCTTCAACGTTTGCTTGTGTTGATTATTGTGAGTGTCTTTCTTATTGTTCAGTGCATTGGAATGTACGGAAATGACGCCAACACTTCCACGGTGTATCGTGTTTGGATTTCCCAAAGCTGTCAAGGAGTGAGATGTCGTCGAGCTTTGTTGATTATGATGAGGATGATGATGATACGATGATAGTGAGCCCGTCCACGACACTCGTCGTTGCGACAAATTCTGACCTTGTGTAAACGCAACAACGGATTTACTATTCGCAGTATTATTATTATTATTTCCCATTCCAGAATTATCTGGGAAATCCTTGGATGATGATGATGGTGATGGTATTGCTGTTGTTGTTGCATTCAAATTACGCGATGAGAAAGAATATTGCTTTGTACTTTCACTCAAAGTGTTTAATTTAACAGAGATGCTGTCACGTCGGATCGTCTTTTGTTTGAGAAGGGCGGTCGTGGATGCTTTTCGTTCAGACTTATTGTAAATGGACTCGTCTTGTGCTGGTGTTGGGACTTTCAGTCTTATTGGCGGTGGTTTTAGTGGTATCGACGACGACACTGGACTCGTCGGAATATTTCTCTCCGGCACATCCAGCCTATCATATTTTGTTTTTAAAAAGAAAGGAATATTAAAAGACTTACGATTAGATTATCCATGAATGAACTATAATAATATAGCTTTAAATTTTGACTCGTATCTCGTATCAAAGGTGATGGTGAGACATACTTTTTAGTGTTGGGGGATAATTGTAACAAAGCGAGCTCGTCCGTTATGTCAAGGGATGAAATGTCTGGGAGATACCGCTGATTTTTGAATGCTCCGTCGCAGTCATCACATTCATCTTCAGTGACTGACGTCACTCCGGCTTCTTCTCCAAATTGAAACGTCTTGGTGGTTGTCAATGTGATATCCGGTTTTTTGAAGGGGTCGTCAAATAATATGCTGGTGCCTGGTTTTCAATGTCAAAAGTATAGAAATCAGTTATACAACATTTAAATACTTATCTTACATAAATAAGGTATCGCTCCTAATGAAATTGGAGCAGGGAAATGAGATGAGACAAAAAAAGGCGTACATTTGGTTGAGAGAACACTGAAATTAGAATTGGCTTGTTTTTCATTCATGACTTTGAAATTGACACGTTTGGATCTGCGTCGGAATTTGGTGAGTCGAGCCATGCAATCCTCCGCTTGCTCTTTCTCCTTCATCTCCAAATCCTTTGCATTGTCGACCATCTGCAATTCATCTAGTCGACGATATTTGTTGCCTGTCCGGACATAGTCCACCGTCGCTTTACTCAGACTCATCACCGATCGTTCTATTTTCAATGTCGTCGTCGTCAACCCGGACTTTGGTTTGATTTTCTTTGAGAGCCTCGTTGAACTTTGACGTCGAATGGATGTACTTCTTTTTATGGGTTTCTTCTCCGTCGTCGTCGTCTCCTCTCCTTCCGCTTCGTCTCCACTCTCGTCGTCACTTTCACTGTGCGACAAACTACTCAGGAGAGAGACAACATACAACATAAATACATATTTCACTTTGAGTATAGGAATTGGGAATTTGAATCAAAATTAGGTCAATTCATTGCGGGTATTCTGAATTGCTAAAAACATTAAATTTATTGTTCTCATGTTTATGTTTATGTTATCGTTTCTACCTTGAATAGTCCGTTATTGGGATATTTACTGGCTCATCTGCATTTGAACCACCGTCTAGTAATTTTTGTAGTATTCTCTCTCGTAGCCTTTCCTGCAAAAACAAAACCAAATACTGTCTGTCTGTCTGTCTGGCTGGCGCAGTGTACAATAAAAAAAATTGCAACTGCAAAATGTTGATGGCATAATTTTACCTTGGCTGGAGTCGTATCTGAATAATCCAATAAAGTTTCACAAAAGTGCCGACCCATCCCTTCGTAGTCGTATGTATTAAAATGCGTGTGTTGTCTCGAAGGGAGTGTCGAGCCACCCAATGAAATCTCCAATGTGTAACTAAACAAATCAATCAATTTCCCAACATTCCCTTTATATCGTATAAATAAGCAATCCATTATTCCATTGTTATTGTTGGGGGTGCTGCTGATTGTGTGAGTAATGTATCTGTATTTTTTATCTGTAGATATGTATGTACGTCATTTTTACCTCAAGTTCACACCCAAAGTCCACGCAAAAATCCGCCCTGTGCCTTCTTTACTCCTCTGGATTTTAAATTTACAATTCTGGAAGGAAAACTAAACCAAAAACAAAAGAAAGTCAGAGCAATCGATATATACGATACATTGACATTTGATGAAATTAGGCTGGTCACAATTAATCTAAATACTAATTACTAAATACTAAAGATATAATAAGGAATTTTACTTTATCCGAAGCATTCTTGTGCATCATGAGTGGGAAAACTTGTTCAATCAGTTTTTTCTCGGGCACACGTTTATTCTCACAACCGTACATGAAAACGTTATTACGTCTGGAGTGTCCATGCAGATCACAGTACAAGAAAATCCCATTCTCTTCCACCAAACGACGAAGCATCACTTTTGTGTGGTAAATTTGTGGGAATGCTTCTCGTAGCACCGTCCGATACTATTCGTTTCATTCGTTCATTCATTCATTTTGGGGTTCAAGTATACATTTTTGGTATGTATTAGAAATAAAATCAATTTGTACATCAAAACAAAATGAGGTTTTATTGTAGTCTAAATATGTTATGTACTTCAAGTTGACTTATTTACCTGCCGATTTAGATCCTGCCCCAAAAGACAGCAACGAGAATTCCCGACGATGCAACCGTCTGGATTTAGCATTGGAATCAATTTGAAAATGAACCTGTCACGCAAATCCTATATATTAAATCACAAAAATAAACCAAAAAACATTTATATATACTTATATTTACAGCTTTTATAGAATCCAAATGTCAATCACTAACCATCACCAAAAGTATGTGAAATCCCTATACAATTTGTATACAATTTAATACTTAGTAAACAAGTTTCCTAGAAAATATACCCCTCGTTTCTCGTTTCATATGTTTCATGAGGAAAATCAGGATATAAATTTCAAATCAATAAATAGCTCTTTTTATTATTATATTATTATATCCAACCCGCATTTCAAATACCATGTAAAATCATAATTAAGTATATTTAATATAAAGAAATCAAATATGTAAATTTAATGAATGAAAGCCCATATTCAATATTCTTGCACTGATTGCATGTCATCTGTGAGTTCTGAGTATTTAATATTAATATCCAAAGCCCACCACACACAAAAGTAAATTCAATTCGGACGGACGACAGTGATAATGCCAATGAAAAATGAAAACCCACAAGCAAAAGCAGCCGTATTCATTTTCATTTTAGTGGTCGCGGTATAGGTATAACTTTCAGCGAATCGCCAATCGTTCATTTTCATTTGTATATTCCACTGGTAAATACATTTTGACTCTGTTTCTGTTTGTGTATCCTGTTGTGTATGTATTTAGTATTTAGGTTCAAATAATTGGTGTACCTTGGCTTGACTCGCATTGCTGGTTAGAAAATCGATGATTCCTTTCATCATGTAAGATGACTGAGTTTCACCGGGATGCACTCGGGCCGAGATCACTACTGCTGGTTTCTAAACAAAATAGTCAAATCACCTACATAACTATGTACCTACCAGAAACATGCAAATCCTTCCCATATTTGACATTTGGCATTTGACCTGGTGATCCTAAATATTCATGTATATATTTATATTTACCTTGAGATTTTCCTCTAAATAATTATCCGGTGAGGTTATGGTCAGGACGTAGACATTATTCCCAGCAAGTGAACGACAGAGGAGACGCTGTTGACACAGATCGGATTTCCGCTCGTCCGCCTGCAGTAATTTGTTTAAATTTTATAATTTTAGACTGCAAATGTTTCCATTTCAAATGAAGCTTGTCGTTTATTAATTACAGATATATAAAATAAGTAAAAATATAGTTTGGAATTATGAATTGTATGACTCAAATTAAGTTGAGTTGTTCTCATTCTAATATTTAATCTCACCTCAATCCCTGCCAAGTAATTTTGGAGTTTCGTGTATGTGTAGGGATAACATTGAGCAATGTACACGGTGTCATTTGGATGTCGAAACTTGATATTAAATGTGAGGGTGTAGAAGGAATTGTTCTCGTCCACCCTGCATGTTCCAAAATATGTAAGTATATCTATATTTGCAATGTACACACGATATCTATGTATATCAATACTGAATTTAGAATGCACAGTCTGACTTCAAAATAAAATCATCCTTTTTACATTATGTCATTTTTATAGTACGAAATATTTTGGCCACATCGCTTCCATCCATTCTGCTCCTTTTCTGAATACATTAATGGTCGAAGTCCATATCTGTACAGACTATCCGGCTTATTCAGATTCACTATGGAAAATCTATATAGATGGACGATCAAAATCAAAACCCAAACCGGGATTAGCTAATAAGGAATTGCCAGAATTGCACAGACAACAGACAACGGAGAAAGTTCAAAATATGACATGAAACATAATTTTAAATGAATCATTTAAAATGATATTAAATATATAAATAATACGATATGTCGTATTTTCATTCATTTCACCTGTACGACACATTTTCTTTGGTATTCTGAATCCGAAAATAGAACCATTGTGCATGACGATCGGTGTACATGTCGGGTCGAAGATAAAGCTCATAGTAAACATTCGTCACTTTAATTACTTTTGCTAAATTCCCACTCTCAAAACGAGACTCGAATTTCAATGTATTCCCTTCCGTCTCAAATGTTTGCAATTCTTCTGCCCCGCCCGCACACGAACGACAAAACTATGAGAGAGAAAAATACATATAAATATCGCACACAATAAATATAACTGATCACTAAATAACTTAAAGACTAATTAAACGACGACAAAACACAGAATATGTATCGTCGGATTATTGTGGATTTATTTTATACATAGTCGACGCTGAGTTTTGGGTGATAGTTGAAAATCACAGTTCCCATTTCTTCTCCCACGGGCTTTGGTTGGATTTCTATATGATTCCATGGGATAATTAATATTTCGTACAATTTTTCCATGAATGAACAATGAACAGAACAGAATGAATCACCACGAAGAACAGAGTTCAAAGATGATAAAGCTAATTTTAATTATAACTTACCAGCACTATTTGGAGTGTAAAATTGTTCCAGTTTGGTCTGAATGACTTCTATATGACGAACCTTTTCTGGAATCACCTTTACGTTCAGTAAAACAGAATTAGACATTTAAGAATAAGTTACATGATTACTCTGTTAGTTACATGATTAACCTACTTGACATTCTATTGGCCACTTTGGAACATGTTGTAAGGATGCTGTACTGTACAAATCTCTGGGCTCTTTCAGTTTCCCCCCAATTTTCTCCTTGTCTGTTATGGACGCTCCATCTCCATTCATAAACAGTATATTCCGGATCGATTCGTCTTCCGACATCACATTTCCTTATTATCAAGTACATAAATTAACCAACATTACAATTAAAGTCCTTTGTTGCTCCGAATAATATTTAGGTACGGAAGAAACAAAAGATTGATCTACAAAATGGAAAACGACAAGAAAAAAAAAAGTGTGTACGTGAGTCCGCAGTTGTACAATTTGTACATATAAGATATGGACGACACATGGAAAATCCACAATTGTTGATTTCTCCATAAAGGCAAGAGTAAAGGTAAATTGGTTAATGATCGTTTGATGGGAATTTGGAATCCAAAATTGTAAATTGTAATAGAGAGCAGAAAGAGAATATTACTACAGATATATTCTCAAAGTTTTGAACGAGTAGATAATCGACTGCACAGTTGAACAAGTTGGATAATGCAACTGCACTTTCCCAATTCCACACAATCCACACACACACTGCGAAGTTGGAAGGGGAAAAAAGTCCAAAGTGCATTTGTATTTGTATACATACCAAATACTGCATAGAAAAATAATATCCTCAATTTTTTTCCTCCACAGAAAACTTTGAAAGTCCACGAGGGGAATGAAATATATCAGAAATGCAGAAATATAATAAAGAAATTGGACAAAAACAATTGATCGCGCTCTCTCTTTCTCTCTCTCTCTCTTTTATCCAGTGATTCCAAATCTTACACTGGGCACAAAACGGATGATTTAAAAACAAAGTATATTGTGAAAAGTATCGTAAAAACAAAAAAGTGCAAATTTTTCGAGGGTTTTTTTGTGTGCAAATTTTAGAGCCAACCTCGTGACTGGATTGGGAAAAATTTACTTTGTAATTCCAGTACGGACATGACAGCCGTAAGTCGCTGGAGTCCTTCAACTGTTGTCCTGCCACACTGCTCTCCCAGTCCGACTGCTTGCTTGCTTTCCTCTCCTTCCTCTCCTTCCCCTTCTTTCTCTCCTCTCTCGTCTCTTTTCTCCTTCTTCTTCTCCTTCTTGTTCTTGTACTCAACATACGGCAGCAGTCACCACAAATTCACTGGCATTTAAATCGGGGTCTACCCAAAACCCCGTACAAGAAATACATGCAGAAATCCATTCGGAGCGAAAAAAAGGAAAGAGAAAGTCGAGAGCGAGAGAAAGAGAAAGTTGAACAAACGCACTGGATTTTCCGCTACATAGAAAATAAGTATAGAAAATAAAAAAGTCAAAGGATGAATCAAATGACATTTCCCGTCCATTGACAAATTGTGTACCTACACACAGAAACTACCTAAATACACTTTCATTTCAGCTTTGAATGGACTCAAAAGAACAAGAACTACATATACACACGATACAGAGAGAGAGAACGAGAGAACGAGGAACTCAAAGTCGTCCATCAAATAAATATATAGTACAAGGAAAAGTGAGAGTAGCAAATGGAAAAGGACATTTTCTTAAGCTTTCCCTTTCTTTCTCTGCCTATGTAGATATGTATATAACAAAACAAACTATACATATTTAGGCTTAGGCTTCCCTTTTCTATTCATGTTTACTGAATGTCTGAATTTTGCTATTTATTCCTGCCTTTCCTCCACGTGCCTGTGCCTGTGCCTACAGATATTTACTCATTTTCACATTTGCATTTGCTGTCATAGCGGAAACGGTTTTTTTTTTTTTGGTAGCTCGATAATGTTAATGTGTGTTGTTGGTTGGTGTTGAAAGCGGATTCATTCTCGGCTAGATATTTGGTTTCTGTATTAATCATTCTCCCCCTTTGACAATGCCCTAATGACAGAAAATTGTACACAGACTGACTTTCCGGGTTCCTTCAAAAAGAAATGATAAATTACACACAGACAAACTTTCCTTGGAGACCAACCTTTAAAAAAATCCAAACAATCCGACTTGTATGTTGTATGAATTGAATATTCAATTCATGTTGTTGTTGCTGTTGTTGTTGTTGTTGTGATTGTAGTGTGTAATTAGGATTTTGACCTCTGAACTCTTGCTTAAAAAATCTTCTTATGTGAGAATATTTGCATATTCTCAATTCTTCCCATTTTTTTTGTCCTGTGCGATTTGTTTTCACTGAGAAATAAAAACTCACTTTCAGACTTTCACTAAAGAGCTAAAAAAGAAAATGTGTTGTCGTCTGACGGGAGTGAAAGTCAGTCGGGAAATAGTGAGCGACGGAGGTGCGAGTTCGCTTTTTATATTCATTATTTTCTTTGATTCTACTCACTGTAGAGGGTCGACGGATAAGTTTTATGGACAGGCGTGAGCTGAGCTATCTGTCGTCGTGTGCAATATGAAAAATCATGAAATCATGCTCCTCATCGTCGTCATCGTCTTTTGTGTATCATGTTTTTGAAGGTGTGAACGGACGAGAGTTTCTATGAATAGATGAAATCCATGTGGATTGAACATCAACACCCAATGCCCAATGCCATTTGAGAATTATTCCCTCGCCATTCTATTCCCATCTCTTTTCTTTCGTGTCTCTCCGTATCATGTTTTTATTTTGGGGTTTCTTGTTTCTCGAGGTATTTGGGTACATCCGAGCGAAACGCGAAAAAGAAAGGAAACTGAAAGGAGGAGTAACAAAGTCAATTGTATAGCAGACCGTTTCTCATTCAGTGTTAATGGCAATGGCAATGGCCATGGCTCACGTTTGTTATCATTCTTATTCTATAGCTTTATTCTTCCAGTGGGAAAAGACGCATTCATATTGTTTTTCATGCATGAGGCACATTTCCTATTTAGAGTGTGTCCGTAAATTCAGACACACTTTGCTTTAGAAATTTCAGTTTGCTCAATGTTGATGTAGGAACAAACGTAAATACACTTTATTAACTTGTACTCTATTCTCTATTTACATGATTTTTTATATGGTGCTCGAACACCATAGTAACCGATGAGACGAAGGTTTCTACGAGCTTCCGTCATTAGTGATTGTGCACTGTTTTTTGCAATTTTGGCTGACAATCTCCTCCAAATATTTCTGAAGTCTTTTAAGTCTCGAGGTTGGTGATCCAGTCGCTTGTACTCCCTCTTGCATAGAGCCCAAAACTTTTCTATTGGTCGAGCTGCGGGAACTTTGGGGGCATTTTCAGCCTTGTTGACAAAATCGAGGCCAATTGACTCTAACCACTGAGTGAGACATCCTTTATAATGACTGGTCGCCATGTCCATCCAAAGCAAGACATCTTGAATATTATGATGTTTTTCTATGAAGGGAAGAAGTCTCTTTTTAAGGCACACTTTTAAATACTCACCCCCCGTCACTGAGCCCTCTGAAATGTATGGAGTAGAGCAATTTCCAAATTTATCCAAATTTATCTTGTCAAACGAGATATTTTTTGTAGAACTTATCTGTAGTTTTGAAACGCACTTCATCTGGCACTTCGGAGTTGTCCTTGCTGCTGTAGAATTGAGGACCAGAAACATACGCCGGGTCAAAGGGCACGTATGACTCATCGTCAATGATGAGGATTTTCAAACGTGCTTTTCCTCTGTATAATTTTCGACAGTTTGTCTTTGCCACTTGCTGTTGTCGCTTGGTTTGCTTCGGAATTGCTGTTGTCCTTTTTGATTTTTAGCCAAGAGTGTGGACTTTTATTTTATTAAGATATGACTTGCTCAATTTGAACTTGT
>JAIUND010003901.1:0-13922 GCA_034699125.1 Gisinianus flammeolus | reverse complement strand
ATATACATATGATGATAATTTTCCTAGCCAATCAAATTAATGTAGGCATTTGCATTGTGTATACACTTGGATTTTTCTTGTACTATCGTAATTGGTATTTATTTTGTTGACTCTAATTTAAGTATGTAATTTTCCAGCAAAAACATTGTCATAGTATTTTATTGGTTTGCAATTACTGTGGATTATTACTAATTTATTTTAATTATGTAGTCTATATTAAGAACAGTCTTTTTGTTTGAGTATATAAAATGAATGCCGAGAGCTAAAGCTTTTTTTAAAAAACACTCCAGTTTGTCTAAAGGTTTTTGTATCAGCTTGAGACATACCTAGGTGCAAATATCACAATCAGATAATATAGGAAATCGACAAACGACATACATTATTCATCGTTTGCCTTTATTTTTTTTTTTTACAATATAATTATTGAAGCTAGCTCTAAATGTTCAAATATACTTTAATGTACTTGGACGACGTCAAACGTTTGAACATATTCGGGAACCAATACAACAAGCATGTAAAGTACGAAAAGTACTTTAAAAACATCTTGACTGCATTATTCATAAACTTCCTAAAATTCTAATTTCATCAGCATGGTTTTTAAAATTTAAATTTTGACTCCAACTCTTACAATGAACAAAAAAAACCAACCCAAAAGTTCAATGAGATTCACGTGAGCAGTGTGCATCCTTCAAGAGACAAAAACTAGATATTCGAATAGTAATCTTTACGTGTCTCTTATGACCGTCATAAATTAATACCTACATAATCCATATTTATTGATAGAAGAAAGTTTTTGTTCGCATGAAAAATTAAAGTCAACTTTCTCAGGCCATGAAAATTTCACATATGACTCTACTTAAATTATTTTAATAAATTCTCACTGCCGTACGAAAATGTCATTAGCATTAGCAATCAAAAATAGCAACTTCCTTGTACTTTTAGCTCCATACTAATTTACTAATTTCCATAATAAAGACAGCATAAACTCGGCGATTTCCAACTTCTTGATTAACATGATAAAGAAAAGTTATTATTTTTAGCTTCGTTGAATTAAATTTGAAAATTTATTTCAAAATAACCCAATGATAAAGAGAATATATACAGGTTTCGAGCACCGGATGATGGCAGACTTGTAGCTCATTCAACTGAATGTACAACAAAACCCAGAGACGTGAGAAATTGGAATCTCGAACTTTTTAAAGAATTTATGAGATTTATGTAAAATCAAATGTCGTTATTATAGGTACATTAGCACAGGTGATGAATATTGAAGAAAAACTTCAAATTTAGTTGAGCTGTACAGAATTATTATTCCAACAAGACATAAGAAGTCCCGACAATATTCCAACACAGGAATGACACTAAAACTTTTTCACATATTTACTCAATGTAATTTTCTTCTGATTGCTCAACAAATGAAGTAAGCAGCTGTGGTGATGAATGTTTTAGTAGTGAGCTCAGACCAACGCATGTTCTATCTAAAAAGGTCAAGAACATCAGTTTCACCAAACTCCACGAAAAAAAAGAACTCCATACTCATGCACTTACACTCACCAGGGACTTGGAAATACATTTCAAATAAATCTACCTAATTGTTATCCATCTTGTACATTTTTCAAAATTCAAAGTCGTGTACGCTCGTCTCGTCTCTCCCATTCTCATTTTTTATTCTGACAAGCAAGTGACAATTACATTTCTTTATCCATCACTCCCTTTACTTCACTTTCTGTTCGTTTTTTCGATATAGACTGTTAGAGGATTATAGAATGTACATAATACACAACACACACCTAGCTATAATCAAATACCTTTACAAATTGATGTTCCGAGAAATGTTCTCGAGATAATGTCTAGTCAAATAACAAATGAAGCCTTATTTACACACATGCTCAGACGCTTCCTACACAAAAAAGACAACCGACGACTACGCTAAAAGAAATACTGTATGGAAAAACAACCTAAATGGAAAATAAAGAGACATATTTACACCCTTCCCATCAAAACTATTTGGTTATGAATCTTATCAAAATCAAATAATAAAACTACATGCAACTGGATGAATCAGGAGAAAAATACCTGCTGATATAGTGAGTTGCCTTTTGGAGAGCAAAGAAGATTGTTTGTGTATTATACAAACTACATATAATTACTTGGCTGCTTGTGTTCGTGGAATTTGATCTCATAGTATGCACATTTTATTAAAAAAACATCATGTGGATGCGATTTAAACGTGAGACGTTTACATTCTATTAATACAACGGCATGTTGACACATTCAAGAAACTGCAAAATAATTTGTTCATGTATCTATTTACATTGTACGCAAAGAAATTGTGGTATGTATCCTTTTGGGTGAAGAAAATAAATGTTTTGGTTATCGATATCTTTTAATAACCTTCATCAATTTGACTATCATAATTATTTCACTAACAAAAATAATGAGCGATACTGATGAAATATTATTATTAGCAGTAGTTACAACGATACAAGTCTTGTCCACAATATAATTCTGAATTTGCATTACACAAATCGTTTCCCAATTTCATGAATGAAATCAAATCAACAGTAAATGTCTGTACTCGGGCGGTGTAGAGTACATCAATCATGTACAAAGGAGCAGATGAAAAGATCTTTTGAATGATGTTTTCGTGTTACTTTGCCATCATTTCACACTTCCTTTAGCCGCATCAAGAACCACTTTGATTCACAATAAAACGTGTCATTTCGATCTTTTAGCTTGCCAAATAACCCCGTGTCCTTGCTCTTTTTATCAACAGAGTATTATGGAACTTTTTTTTATCAAATGGAGGCTTCCGTCATACTTACGATTAGACTTGTAAACGACGATGACGACACGAAAACGATCGAAAATTCGACAACTATATGTACATCCTACATTCAAACTCTAAGAAGAACTTGTGTAAAGAAGAAACCACAATTCGAATGACGAATACAGTGAAATTTGAAATCTTTATACGTAGCTGATCATATCTTTTTATTTAATTCTGCGGAAACATTTCTGTTGTTCTATCAAATAAATCCATCTATCGATTCATAATTTTCGTATTTTACAACATTAATGTACCGAGGTCACTAATAACAAATCATCATTTCTACAATAAATATTAAGTAATCCCTTAGAAAAGGATTTCTCTCTGGTATGAGTTGGGAGCACATGGAGTTTTAGTACACACAAATAAAGTCAAGTTCAGCCCATGAATAATACCATATTTTGTGCATAGGAAATACTACAATTTGATGTCAACCCGCCCTTAGTTGTACGATACTCAATGGAGCAGCAGCAACATACATACATGCGTATATAGAGTATATACACTGAAAACTTACATGAATACATATGAAATGCAATCCGATAAAATAAACGACAAGGCATTAGAGAAAATGATTCTTTAGACTGCCACGGTTTATCTAGTTCACTCTCATAATTCTCAAAGGAAAAGAGTCTAAAGTGAAGGATAAAGAATACTCTATGGAGAAACGAAGAAATTCTGTCGTTTCTTTTTATCATTGTATTTTCATCCGACAATTCATCTGCAATTCTTCACTTACAATTGTCCATTCAGACCGTGTTGGAAGAAGTATTTGTTTATACACTTTCAGTACAAATATTTCAGCCGTCACCCAATATATTATGAGTTTACAACATAAAATAAATACTACATCGTCTCTATTGCCAATGAACGCCTGCACTTCAAACATTTGTCTGCTAAATAATAATACTCCTAGGCTTCCTTTCTCCCAGTATGAAACACGCAATATATATACTATATATATATAGAATAGAAACAAAAAGTTGTAAATTTTAAGCTGAAGTTCAGCCTTGTTGAGCAAGTTACTTGGAAGACATTACCATTTTACACGACACAAAAAATGTTCTATACAGAGAGTACTATATCAGAGTCTCCATTCACAATCAGTGCATTTACTTGTCGAGGCCGTATAACACAAAAAAACGAGGAGTCCTCTTCAAGATGTTCATTACCAACTTTATCATATCGATAACAATATTTATACGACACCACATAATAAACTGCCTTTCATCGAGAGCAGCTATAGGAAGCATCTAGAAAAATTTAATACTTTATTCATCCATTCATACATATATAATACTAATATATTTTAATACTCTTGCAATCATCAAATATTTTTATTTTATCTGGACTAGACTCTGGCCATTTCTATACAAACACATCCATTTGACTTTGTCTGTATCGATTTCCTTGCTAAATTGTGTACTTACAGATGATGGATCATTCACAATATCAAATTATTCTAATACTGCGTCGTAGGTTAGCGTAATATATTAAATCATTTGGCTCCAATTCAATTGATAAATGTCATAATAATATGTACAAAGTACACAGTCATTCCAATTGTATTTCGGATTTGACATTGAATACCAATAAAAAATTCCAACATTTTCCCAAACTACACACGGCTTTCTTCCTTCTAGGTTTGTTCATATGTACACACACCGTAGTAGTACACACGTGTGTAAACTATATACCTATGTACAACCGTCGACAGGATTTCGTTAGCAGAGGAATTCAAAAAGAGGAAATGAGAGAGAGAACCATTCATACTATCAAATAATACACCTCCACCAACTTTTCCACGTGGAAGTATCTCGACGACGACCATCTGCACGATGATGGGTACAAGTGCACAGATGCATTCCTCAAGCGTGAATCTCGCATGTCAAAGTATGAAGTGACAATAACAATTAGTTCTACATGCACTTCCTGAACTTGAGAAAGGACACAATTGAAAATTTACTACTTTGACTTCACTGAACTTTCTAACACTCTTCAAATTACACACAAGTTTCGAGTAATCCACACAACGAATTTTTGCATGTTTTCTTCAGCATTTCAATTCTCAAAGTTGGATTGGTACATGAATATCTATACATGCTGGATAAATTAATAATCTGAGAAAAACAATGTTCACTACCGACATGTGTGTGTAGTTTCCACGCTCATCAATATGAATGGAGTCACGAGACATGAGAGATAAATGCAGAATCCAGGTATTCTCATCCTCATCTTTTCTTAATACGAATATTGCATGTGGATGAGCTATAAACGCACAAACTTTGTTCCAAGTCAAGGGTTTTATCTCAAATACACGACTCGTATAATAGAAAATTCTAAAAATATTAGACCCTGTCACGACCATCAAATTGTTACGAGAGTTTCCAACATGTAATACATAACTAATAATATAACTAAACTGTCCCCCAAAAATAATGAAATAGTGTCCTGTACGCAAGAGGTTAACAGAATAACAATATATCTGAAGAGATTATTACAACCCAATAATAATGTGTCTAGTCCAATTTCGAGTCATTATTGCACATCCGACGTACTTACACTGCACATCGATACGAATGGCTAAACAAACCAAAATGTTATGCTTGCAACTGAGAAAATGAATGCATACAGTTGTAAGTTACAGAGTGGTGGAAAGGATTTTGGCGAACGAAAAAATTTGCCAACAGATAACATGATTGCAAAAATCTGCTCACAAACTCCAAATTCAATCGTCGTTCATTTTCATTTAGCAAGAAATGTATTTGTGCCGGATCGTCTGCATCCACAAAAAAAATCCAGTGAACAAATTACTGGCGAATACTCTCACCATTGGAACCATTGCTAAAAATACAATCTATGCGTAGGCTGCAATAAACAACTATAGTCCACGAAGTAGACGCAAGAACATCATATTCTGCCAACAGGAATCGTCTACCAAAAGAATCACCATATTATACTACAAGCCCAGATCCATACTTTTTCAGTTCTAACTTGAGTCATTGGATCATACAGACTGAGCAAAGAAAACAATTACCACGAGAAGAGCAAATTTTGATCCTGACGAACCCGAACAGCTGCCATTCCATTTGAAGTAAAAAAATATTTGAACGAAGACGAGAACCTTTGATTTTTTCCATTCCATCAAATGTTGACCTTTGTACAATGTTTATATAGTGTTTGCTCAGGATGACTCGAGATGAAAATCACATAATTGAAAACTCCGTATATATATACAACTTTCTTGTCACTGAACAACAAGACAGTAAAAAAAATCTTTTTAGCTAAATAAATATTATATAGCGTTTTTTAGCAGTACACTTTTCCTGATTGAACTCAGGATCCAACACAACTGAAAACAAAATCTACTTGACATGACCTTAGACATCAAGAAGATTTGTACCGAAATATTAAAATTCTAAAAATAAAACCCATTAAACACAAATTCTTCCTCCTGCCAGGCCATCTTTTTAATTTTCTCTCTCGCTAATGTCAATGTCCAACTTTGAGATTCCCTTTGAGTCAAAGCTTTGACGATGAAAACGATCAGTTGTTTCATATAAAGTACAAAGGGTTCAAAATAAGACAATAATTAAAATCTTGCAAACCTTTTTTTATTTCGCAATATACGTAGTATTACGTAGTCGACATTTGAGTTGATAGTCGAAATTCAAATACACACACAAACTCAAATCTGGAGCATACATTTATGATAAAAAAAAATCCTGTTCTTGTAATTGAGACTCTCCCAAAACATAATCAAAACTGCAGCTCACCGCGAAAGTAAGTATCATCAAACTCTAGAGAAATGAAATATCACTGTGGAATAACGACACAACCAATTCGTGACCTTAAACTTTGAAGGCTGTGGCTAAGAGCCACTTATACTTATAATACCATTTGCATAAGCAGACTTGTACATCTTAAACTCTGAACACGCATTTTACTGCCATTGCAAAAATATCTTTGGCTACTTGGAACTTACAACTCAGTGTATCGGCCTCAGTACAAGTCATTTCAAATACCAACCAGATTATCGAATGAATAAAAGCAGGTAACTGAATTAATGTCCACAAAATTCCCATTCTAATCACGTCAATTTAGCGTATTTCCCTCGGTATGAAAAACACAAATTGAAAGCATAAAAGAATGTCTAAGCATGTTTATTTACAAAAGTAAAATGCTTCTGTTACATGAACAACGAACTACATCCAGTTCCCTCAAATCCTAGGAAATTGTACGTTGTATATAGTATAATTCAAAACTTATTCTTTCCTCTCTTTGCTTTTAGCGGAATAATATTTTTAAAAAAACAGTCGCATATAGATTACAGTATAAATACTTCACTGTTTCTATTATTACAGAGTTGTTAGAGCATTGTATATAAATATGGTAGACGATGATTGAATGAGATTTCCTTGAATGGATTTCATAAAGCTCTTCTTTATGTGTGTGTGGAACCTCTTGCACAAACATATACATACTAGTAGTATGATACTACATAGTAAATATATTGCTTAACCATATAAAAAATGTCACTACATGCTTTAAATTTAACCAATTTAAAATTTTCCATGATTTGAACTCACACGAAATATGTATCGTTCATAAACAACTCATTATCAGGACAACAATCAAGTGAACAAAACTGCCACAATACATTTCAAAATGATGTTCGTCAAACGATTTCCATAGAAGTACACCTATGTAAGCATGTATACAACTATCTACTCGTTTTTATTTTAAAAGATTATGCAAAATATAACCTCGTAAAATAATTTAAATATGAGTGAGGAACACATTATACATCATATAATTTTCATGGATAAGACAAGGTGACAGACAGGCCATTTGAATTTTGAATATGTATATATCTCAACAGCACACATTTAATACCTACCAATTAACTTTCGACAGATTTTGTTTACTAAAAGGAAATAGTGAGCATGTAACCATCATTATAATGACCATACGGAAGGAGAAAAAATTAAATCAATGGAAATTATACACCTGACATACGTTTTACGTAGGCACTATGCACAGTGCATGTGTATACCATATCTAAGTATATCTGATACATATTCAGACTGATTGAGCACTCAAAAAAGTATAATCCAATGTAATACAAAACTTTTTAATTAAACTGTAGGATTGTGCATAATAAACACTCGTCAGTAGCTACAAATTACTTTGTTATGATATATATATGACTGGAGTTTTACGTCACCAATTATGATTGTAATTTTTCTGAGATAGATCAGTTCAAGTTTTCCCAGAAGCAAATTCCAAAAACGCACACGAATTCGACACTAAACGAGCAAAATAAAATGATGTAATGCTAATTAAATACGGGTAGTACAAAATGATTTACTTGTTAGAAGTTCATAATGCTTTCATTACTTTTGTTACCAATAAGACGACGTAATTTAAAATAGAAAAATCAAGTCATCCGACACATATTGAAAAACATTAAACAGTATGCACTCAACTCTGTATTGCCGAATGATAGTCAACACACACACACACGGGGCTATCTTCCTGTACATACATACAGTTCCCCCATTGCGTAGTTATAACTACAAGCTGCAAGGGTAAGCTAAAATAAACCTATCAGATATTTTCGATACCCATACAAATTTCATGACAGTAGACAACATGATTCAATCGATAAATGCGTTTACTACACCAGCGTATGACAAATATGTACTCGCGATAAATAAATATATCATGTATTCCTAATATAAATTTTCATATGCATTTGCTGAATTGGATGAAATGTAAATACCGACATACCAAATAAATAACTGTAATAAACATGTAAAAAATGTATTTACGACTCGTTAGAACTTGCAACGAGTAGAGAGATTATACTGCAAAGTTAATAATCATGTAAAGAAAATGTAAAAAGGACGACTTACCATGGCCTGTTCAATTTTGTTATCTATGGCGACGGTGTTAGAACCGGAAGCACTGGAAAGAGAAACAACAACATTTTTATCAGACCTTGCATGAAATACAATTTATTTCAATCGTATGTTCACATTTTCACACATTCACAAGCTCACATATCCATTGCTCATATGTAATGTACTCACTAGCAGAATAAATAAGATAAGTCATTAAAAAACTACTGCACAACAGCAACAACAACAATAATAATATAACAGTATTAAGAGCAATATTTCTCTTATAATAATACTAACCCTATGCGGTTGCTGAGATATACAAGACAAATAAACAAATTAGTGGTAAAAGATTATGATTACGTAATACAGCAACAACATTTTAAGCATCTATATTTAATTTCTTTGTTAATCTTCACCCGTACGCAAACGCATGCTGTAAAGTATGAGATATAGAGACATCGCAATTTAATGTCTGTGTACCTACAGTGTACGTACACACATAATTTACATAAGACTACAGGAGATGGAAGAATAAACCGCATCCTATGTGAGATGTGTGGACTAACGAGTGTAAGACAAAATGACACATGCAAGATTTCGAATTAGTTTCATCGTCAGATTGTCAACATGTATTTCACAATCGACAGAAACCTGAAAAACCCGCTAAATAACCCGCTCTCACTAGTTTCCATACTTCCAAACCTTTTTTGTGTTATGGTTATGACTTACCTACGCAATTTATGTGTAGGTCATAGATATGAATATATAGTTTTCAGAAATCCAGTTGAGCTTGGGCTGGAGCCGACAAAAAAGTACTTTTTTTTTAGTACGAAAGGCACAAAGGGATTTGCTTTTCCCCCAAGTACTTAGTGTGCATATTAATTAACGTCAGCAAAGTTTATTATCCTGCTAATCTATCATTCTCTTTGTTTCAAATGCCAGGCAAAGTCCAGTCACACACATGGCACGCCTTTACCTCTTTTACAATTCGTAGGTACACTAGCTAGTAGCTACTGCTTTCACTGACAAAGTGTATACCGGAGTTTCGAAGGATGAATGACTTTTCATGCAAAGGGTTTTTTACTTATGAACTCTAGACAGTCTCAATCAAGATTCCATGGAGTTACTCTGAATGAAAGCTCAACTCACAAAACTAACGAAATACAAGACAATGCACACGTCAGAGAATGTTGATTTTATCCACATGCCACCTTTATTGAAAAACATGAAACCCGCCACGAATGCGATGACTAATCGTGTCAGTGTTAAGTGACCCATGTGAATTACATACATGTAAAACACGTAACGTTATGTAATAATAAATGTAATGAGGAAAATACTACACTACTTTTGAGTTAAGGTTATTTTCTGACGTATTCACACACAAAACACATGCTTTTGAATTGATCAACCTCTCGCACTCGGTAGCTTATTCACCACATTTTGTTCAGCGTAAAGCATGGTTGAAAATACAAAATGTACATTTTCCAATAACAACTCCACTTCTAAACCTTGACACATGAATTTCAATTAGGTATGACAACATCTTCAAGAATCGATAGTACTGGAAATTAACTAGAAATTTCTGGTGGTTTTTTGCTATTTTTAATAAACGCTGTCTCACAAGTAAACCAGGATAGATCGTTCAGTGAACTAATCTAAAATTATAATAATTACAAGTGTGTTTATTCTATCCTGATATTATTGACGGGATGAATAATGTACAATAGAGACGTATAATAATAATAATTTTCCTTATTCCTAATTCAACTCCATCGACACATAAGTATTATTACAATTAAAAAAACCTTTTGTGGAAATGTATACGTACTCGCGAGAATCACTTGATGGTCATGTAAGAGCTCTGGTCATTAAATATTATTTAGACTTACCCAATAAATTTTTTAATGAAACAGGATACATAAGTTATGAGGGTATTCTGGTCAAATAAATCCGAGTTGTTGTTCATTGGTGACCTCATGTCCACCCTCAGGGAAACGCTCAATGGGGACGAAGCAGGCATTTGGGTGACTGAATGATGAATACTTTTCGAGTCTGCCGTTAATGTTGACATTACGTAGAATTTAATAGTTAATTACGTATGGTACAAAACAAAACTCGTCAACGTAGGACGAAGTCAAATGTAATTCAACTTTCTTTCCGTTCTTAGGAAAGGCTCAATAGCGGAAACAAACAACAAATCGTAATAGTTTTAACTCGTGAGTCCTGTCCAATGCACACAGTGATCATGAACAAACCATCAAAATTTCTCTCTATATAACCAGAAACAGTCTAAACGCGCAAATTCATTAACTGAGAGCAGCGAAAAAATACTTGAGTGGGGCTTGAGTCAAGACCAAAAGAAAGAGCTCCCTGTGCGTAAGATGAATTATTATGATGGATTTTATTTTGTTTCAGTTAGGTTGAGTTTTCGCGAAACACAATAATAATTCCTCAGTTTTTTCCTTTCTCTCCCGGCGATCCAAATGATGTGGTGGTCACTTTTGTTTTTTACTTTCGTATTATACACACCACAAGCTACGTTTCTTTACTGTAATGTAACACACAGTATAATTTGATGAATGTTTTTTTTGTCTGCTTCACTGTATTCGAGACAGGTACAGCGAAATCACAAAGACAGGTACAGTAGATTCAAAGATCCTAATATTAGGTCGATTGATTTGTCATTTGAAGTTTTCACGGCAGTTAGTTACTTTAATTTGTAGTTGTGTTTTATATATATAAAGTTTTCACACAATTTGTATGTGAAGGAAGGTCCTAAAGGATTACAGGTACAAGACTTTGTTATAAAAATCAAATATTTATGTATACGTATATAAAGTATATATATACATATTTTTTTTTACTGAAGATGTGATTGGCAATAGCTGAATTATTCTGAGAGTTTTGCAATACAATGACGATTCGAAGTTAAAACTTTTAAACTTTTGTTTTTTCTTTAGTTTTTGTTGAGAGATAGAGAGAGTAAATATTTTATATACGTATATAAAGATAGTTTTCGCTGTAAGAACAATCGTGCAGTGGTGGTTTGTACTTTGTGTCTGTCTGGTGGTGAAATAAATTAGGTGTGTATGTCGATAAGTACAGGAATATGAAATAAAAACGAGTTATGTAATTGTAGCAGTAGCTGCGAAGAGCCCTGGATTGGCGTGAGCTCAGCTTGAGTGTTGCTAAGCAAGTGAAGTAAGGTTTGTGGAAGTGACTGAGAACGACATGACGAGACTTTCCGAACCAACGACCGACCGAAGAGAGCTAGTAGAAGAGCAAGCCAAGTCAATGGTGAAGAAAGAGGGAAGTCGAACCAGCCCAACTCATGCACACTGCACACACTACATGCATATATTATCACACACATTACCGTATTTTCTCTAATTGAATCCGGGTCTCTATTAGAGTCCCGGTCGGGGAATTTTAGCCGTTTTTATCTAGTGCTTGCCATATAGCGTAACGTTAATAGATATCCTTGATTTCTAAAAAAAATTGGAAATTGAATAGAGTCCGGGGGTTCAATTAGAGGAAATACGGTATAGATTATACGTGAAAATACCAAGGAGGTGTGGTGTATGCCTTTAACTACAAACTACTCCTCTCGATACCCCATGAGGAAACCCTTTAGATTATGAGACGTACATACATAATTCGTACATACGAATAAAGTGCGAACCCGACAAACATCCCTTGGTACCAAAATACAGATTAATGTTCTGTTATTAAATTCAATGACGACCGTGCATCATAGATTATATTTATCTATATACCATATCAGTAAAATAAAAACATTTTGTAGAGCCAGACGGACAACCGGACGATCAATTGAGGTGCCCCTGTCCTCTCTCTGCCCTCTTCCTTCCTCACTATATATATATTATTATTTAGCCATTAATCCCTCAAGACTCTTGAGTCAAGAGTCTACACTTCCTTTTCATACAAATCTAATGAGCAGTCCAAATTCAAATGGTCAAAACATTTCAAAGGCAGAGAGAGAGAGATGCAGTTGAAGCCATTGACAAGTCAAATGGATACATTACGTTTATGTATAGCAATTATATCCGATTATTACTCAAAGTCAAATATGCCCCATCTTCTACTACATTACATTACATCAACCCAAAATCACATTGGTATTGCTATTAAGATACATCTGCCAAAAGTAGAACAATAGAAGACAGAGTCAAAGTTGAATTGGATGAATCGCCATCCAACCTCTTCTTCAAACTTGTCCACGTTCACCACCATATCCTCTTTACTTGCTCCACTAGAATTCTATTCCAAAGACATGCTCAAGTCCCCTTCATATACACACTGAAACTCCCCGATACTTCCCCGCTACGGCTTCTCCATGAGTAGAACACCGTTTTGGGGTTATGTACTTCGTACGTACTACTTGAGAAATGTAATATTATACTTGATCACACACATAACGCAAGCCTTTTCTTACATCACTCACACAACCACTAAATAATAATATTGCTAGTTAAACGTTAAAAGAATTGGCAATATTGCCATTTTTATCTTACCTGTCACCGTCCTCACTTGGAGGCGCAGTTTCAATGGTGGAAGATGACCCTGTTGACCCATCTTCTAAAACACTGTTTACAATACTTTTAGCAATAAGATTTCCAGTCACCGTCGATGACGGCTGACTAGTAGAAGGCATTATATGATGTCCAGACTGCACAGGAACCATATTTTGATTTTGAGGGGTAGACTGTGTCATCGGCACGGTTGGCTGCGAATGATACATTGGCTGTTGTTGCTGCTGTGGAGGCTGTTGCTGAACCATTGACTGCTGTTGCTGTGGAGGTTGTTGCTGAACCATTGATTGCTGTTGGGGAGGTTGAAACATATTTGTTTGCTGTTGTTGAATATTTCCCGTCTGGATGGTGTGCATAAGAAACAAATAATAATAACCAAATTGGGATAAAATAGAAGAAATTACATCTTGTTAATTTAATAAGCTTTAATAACTTTTTCTCCCGTTATCAAGTAATACTAATTTACCATATTTGACTGTGTATTCATTTGATTTTGAGTCTGTTGCTGAAAATTATTTTGAGGCATCGACTGTGCCATGGACTGTTGTCGATTTTGATTTTGCTGTTGTTGTTGTTGTAATTGTTGGGGCGGGGGTTGATGATGTTGTTGTAATTGTTGGGGCGGGGGTT
>JAIUND010003900.1:0-13923 GCA_034699125.1 Gisinianus flammeolus | reverse complement strand
GTCTACAAATTGGCCGAGGAGGCTACACATTGACCGATGTAGTCTACAAATTGGCCGAGGAGGCTACACATTGACCATTTTTTCTTTCAAATTGGCCGGCCATTCTATAGATTGTCCGGCTTTTCTACAGATTATCCAGCGATTCCATAGATTATCCGGCCATTCTATAGTTCATCCGAATCTACACATAGACCCTAACATATATATAAAGAGGAAGCTCTATCTGTAGTAGAGAGAGAAGAGATAAGACAGAGTTTCTGTTTCTTTTGTAATGATATTCATGGTGGATGAGGATGAGATGAAGTCTATCTATAAGGTAATTTCACGCCAGAATCATGCTTGATTAAATGCCATTTACACTCGATGACTCTCTAATTTATTGTTAAGAAGCCTTATGTTTTTCAAATTACTTATTACACGGTGCATCGTGTACAACCACACACATAGAATCAAACACACACACGCACATAAGATACATACTGTACATTCATAATGATCTTTTCCCTTTCCCCTCCCGTGTTCCATGTTCCGTCTTACGGTTCATGAGTTCTCATCATCTTCATCTTCATTGTGATCTGGGTTCTTTGTGCATGTGAATATACAGTGTGTGTGTGTGTGTACGGAGAGACGAGAGAGAACTGTGAAGGATAATATAATGACTCGGATGTGAAGTTAAAGCAGGTAATGTAGTGAAACTCTGTCTCTCTTTCTCTCTCTCTCTCCCACTTTTTTATTATGCTTGCCAGTCATTTAGTATGAGGTTGGGTGCTTCAGTTGATTATCTCAGGGATGGAGGAATGCATACAAAATTTATCTAAAACTACACCTCCGAAGGTATAATAATAATTACCGGAGGGGTTTCTCCTTCGGTGCTTCAGACGACTCTCCGAGATTTCCTTCCCATTTTCCCTGTGTCATGTAATCTTGCATAGAAATGTGAAATCTGAACAACTGAATTGAAATGAAGGAGAAAGAGAGCGAGAGAGAGAAAGAAAGGAAAGAGAGTGTGGTTGGAGAGAAGGAAAAGGTTTCAATGTAGTGGAAGGGAAAAAAGTCTTGAGCATAGTGTTTTTTTATATCCGTATACAGTAGGTATAGAAAAGGTCGTTCTTTGTCTTGAGTTTTCAAAATCAAATGCACGAGGTTCCAATTCCAAAGGAAAGTAAGAAACGAAACACTGAAAAAGAGACGAGGAAATCAGTCCCTGTACTGGTTTGGATTTTGGATGTAAAAGAGTTGAACCATGGTTGAATATATCGTATATCGTTTGAGATGGAGATTTTATAGGCGAGGTGTAATAAGCTCATTACTATTACATTACCATATTCGGATATTTACCCAGCCCACAGTGTAATTCCATACAATTCCTAATTCACATTGCATCCAAACTTCTTTGAACACAAAAAACTATTTACTGTAGGTATGTACATTTTTGGTATAAAGTGGCTGATATGCCTCTGCATATAGATTATTTTACATCTATGACGACTGCACTGTGTTTATATACTATGTATCTGTATGTATGTACAAATAGTTTGAGATGGCACAAAATATTTGCATTTTGGACAAAAGTGGAGCTCTGGATTCTGGATTTAAAACTGGCTGCAATCGTTTAGCTTTCGAGTTTCCCCTCTTTCAGCTTTTCAGATCATTTATTGCACATTGGCATCCGCATCCGCATTCTCATTCGCATTCTTATTTGCATTGACTACGGGAAAAGCACAAAAAGATGTCCTTTTCTATTTACTCATATTCCTTGTTTCTTCCGAGATTCAGACTCGGAAATGTTAAAGTTCTTTATCGTTTTTATCCTGGCATTCATGACTTAATTTAGGAATTTCCTACTCATGTAATTAGGATTACAAATAATTTTCACTGCACTCTGAGACTCTGGTAGAAAGTAGTAGAAACGGACAAAGATGCTGAAAAAGTAAAAAGAGAAATGTATGTATGGACGTAATTTATAAAATCAAGATGCGTACAATAATATGGCTCTAGAACTGTACAGTTTGTATATATCTGTATGTATTGTGTATCTTTGTGCGAATAAAGAAGAGAAAGGAGTATGTGGTATAATATAAAAAGGGAAGTAGAATTGACTATAGATAGAAGCCGATTGCACGTAAAAATATAGAGATGTAAACGGTTGGGAATTTTAAGTTGGCTTTGTACACGGCAAGGGAAAAAAGCAGAAGTTTCTCAGTGAAATACTGAGAGACTTTGAGTGGAAATGATTCTGTTTTCTCCTTCCTTTTTTCTTTTTTTCCCTTCCTCCTTTCTCCATCCTCATTCTCTGTCTCTCATCCACCATTACGGATATGCTAGAACTTTGAGCATTGAGTATGTATGTGTACACACACACGCACACACACACACACGAATTCACAAGGCCATGAGAGTACGAAAATAGGAAATACTATTACGCACTCCGTACTACGAATGGTTTCTCCATTGCATTCTCACTAACCTCATGTTTACGAAATGAGTCTCATGAATACAATATTCTCCCATATAACCATGGAAAACTCAAACTCTACATGAACCCCAACCATGTACATTTGTATACTCCACACATACACACACATGTGCATACACAAACGCACACTGAGCATCCAAAATCCAACGAACAACGAGTGAAAAAGAAAGAGAAAATCTGAAAGAAAGTCAGACACAGATTCTCCCTCTCTCTCTTTCTCTCTCCATCTTTTTCTCGCACGCGAGTCAAAGCCAAACTATCAACCCGTTCAATTCTCAATCTCTGTATGGCGTATCACTGGTAGGCTCTAACACACACACACACACACACACACACACACAAATACACATACATAATACATGACGCGTACATACAATCCTCCATTAAAACTCCAATATGCATCTTCCATTCAGAGCAAGAACGGAAGAGAAGTAGAAGGAACCAACAATGTCGAGTATAATAGCCAAAGGTGTTTTACATACATCAAGTCACTTTTGGTCTCTCCGTTTTTATTCAACTCCAAGGAACGAATGCACACTTTAAAAAAAGAGAATTGGAAGAAAAAGAAAAGAAAGAAAAACGAGAGAGAGAGAGAGAGAGAATTTTCAGTTGACTTAAACATCCTCAAGTATTTTTTATATCCATGCCATATATTTATATCGAGATGGAATAAAAATCCATAATATAGAATTGTACATGCCTATATAAGTATAAGTATATATTGAAAGTGTACAAGAATCTTGACTACATATTTAGACTACGGTCGAGGGATAGAATCAGAGGAGTCAGAATCAGATTGTAGAGTATCCGTAGACGCACAGTGATAACTCTATATGACAATGACAAGCAAGTACACATAAAAAGCCACATTTATATACAGTCAGGGGAAATTTGGACAATGCGACTCGAGTGCTGCTAAGCTAAATGATCCGGGAAACTCGGTAATAGAGCTGGGGACTGACTCTCTCAAAATCTGCAAGAGTCACACACACACAACACACGACTTCCCCATTCAAACTCGCATGTACAGACTTCATATGTACAGACAGAGATATGTATACTTGTGGATGGGTAACTTTCACCTAAGGGAACTCCTCACCGTATTGTCATATAAATACATACAGATTGTGCTCATATACTTCATCTTCATCGTCGTTCCACTTGTACTCGTACTCATACATGTATTCCTGCTACTACGATACTTATGTACATACTACCAAATGAAAAGCCAAAGGAAGTTTAAGTTGAAATGGGGTATGGAAATGGGGCGAGAGAAGGTCAACATCAACATCACCACATGGACTGGGAATACAGGAACACACGGGTATTCCCCAAATGTACACATGTAGGTACAGATACGATATAACATGCGATGTATCCAGCACCCACTCAACTATTCAGCCATGGTGCGGAGGGACAGAGAACATGAAAACTCACCCGAAAGACTGTTACATTGTTACACATTATTATATTGTAATCATGGAAGTTGAGAATTGAGGGAAAAGTGCATAATTTATGACCATCATCCAGCAGAACCAAGTTACAGTGACAAATGAATGTGTGTGTGTGTGGGTCTGTGTGCGGACCCAAAGTAAGTACATACGCTGGATTATTAATAACTCATAAGATGATGTATGTACAGCTCAACTCTCCAAGACCAAGAATTTATGTTGCAGTTATGTTCAAGAATTGAGTTGGATTTGAACTGACTAATTAGAACAAAAACGAGAAACGAGAAACGAACTGTTCCATGCACCAAGCGAACATGACAAAATGTAGAATACAGAATACAGAGTTGAGACTTTCAAGTCTTGTTTGGTGTTTGGTGTTTGGAGTTTTGAATGTTGAATGCTGAATGCTGAATTTTGAATCTGAATCCAGTCCCGGAACTCATACAAACTAACCAACAAGAACAACACACCATGTATGTACTAGCTAAATATATATGGAAGGAAAAGACAAATGCTTTTGTCATACTGATTGTCATATGGACATTGTAAGTACAAATTTAATGTCTCATTTTCATGCATAATTAACCGTGGTTTGCGGTACAATACTCCATGCTTCTCTTGTTTCTCTCTTTCTCTCTATAGACTGTTGTCCTTATGAATGTAAATAGAAAAGGCCATGAAAGGAAATTGCAAATATTTAACATTTCTCTCTCGCATCATCATCATCATAAGTACCGTATACGCTATAATAGAGTCCCAGGGAGTGTATTTCAAAATATTATAGAGTCGCAGGGACTGTATAGCATTGTATGTATGTACGTTAATGTATTTGATATGGGAGCAGAATTTAGTCTCCCCAGAGGTGAGAAACTATAAAAAGGAGAGGCTCTATAATAGCGTATACGGTAAGTAAGTAATAAGTACATGTAGGTACAATACAGTTCCCCTCATATTTGAACCATAAAATCATCAAAATTACCTTTATTTTGCCTAGAAACTTCCATCTATTGTAATTACAGTTGGTGAATGTCATAAAGAATGAAGAGTGTGTGTGAGCGGGTTTATGGTCAAGGGTAATTTACCTTGATTGCCCTTATTTATGTGGCTCGAATATTCGGCAAGTTATTGCACCGTATAAAATCACAACAACTCATCGCTCATTATTATAATAATAATACACGACGGAAAGAAACTAATGCGATAATTTCATGTATAATCATTTCATGTGAAAACAAGGTTGGGAGATGAGAATTAAATGAAATATTGATTTTCAATCTCCATTTGGACGTGTGTACATGCGTTCTGAGGGAAAAAACCACAAGGATAAATTCCTATGCATATGGGCTTAATGTAGTTAATTTAATGCCATGATCTATCCATTGTATAAGCATAAGAAACGGTTGTCTATGCGTAAATGTCAAGAGTGTATGTAGAGAGAGAGAGAGAGAGGAAAAAAAAGAGATGAAGAATGAAAACGGATTACAAAGGTGGTTTTCACAAAGGCCGTGTGTGTGTGAGCCACGTTTTCTTCCACTCTGGTCTCTAGTCTCTAGTCTCTAGTACAGACTACAGACGAGTTCACATAACGTGTAGATATAAGTTCAGCTTCAAGCTTTTCCCTTTCACTTTTGATTCTTGGGGAGATGTCATGTCAGACATTGGACTTCTTTTGCCTTTTTTTTTTGCGGGCAAAAATTTAATTTGACGAGACAAGAGAAGAGAAGAACTTGCTCAGCTCACGTTCTCTCCTCTACAGATACTCAAGAGAGAAAAGAAAATGCAGGAAGTAGAAGACGAAAGAAAAAAAAGGCAAAAAGCGACTTCACTCCGTACTCCGTGCAAGATGGGCCAAAGAGAGAAAGAGAGAGAACGGGAAAGTGAAAGAGAAAGAGAGAGAGAAAAGGCAAAAAGACTAGAGACCTCTAAAACTTGAGTTGAGACCAAAAACCATGATCTTTTCCCCATTGCAATTTCCATTGTACCGTTACAGCATTTCACATTTCACCCTGTTGGAAAGTTCAACTTGGAGTTTTATTTCCATTTCCATAGCTTGTACTTTGTACAATGAGCAGTGTACAGTCCAACAGACGATAGAATTCTCCATCAAGTCAAGCCCATTCCCATTGTGAACACACACACACATTCTCACAGGCCCTGACTCACACGACTCCATAAGTATTTAAGAACATAATAGCCCTAATTCACTTTTTTTCACAAAGCAAAGGCATGACAATACAATGTGTTGGGTCGGGCTGTTGGCAGTTATATTCACTGTTCACTTACCATCAGTCAATGGAACGCGTAATGCGTACGCGTATGTACTGTTAGTTTCTCTCTCTCTCTGTCTCCCCTATAAATAAAGTCATATGGCTTTCGACTTCATGAGAATCTAATGGCTCACGAGAATCTCGTGTTCTTTTTTTTCCTTTTCTTGCTTTTCGTCTGTGCCTCACTTGTTATGGAATTCAGGCATGAAGGGAAGGAACATCACATCAGTGACATCAACAAGGTCAGGCTGATGACAAGTTTTTCATTTTCACTTTCATATTTAGGGTGTATAATGCAAGGAAGAGAGAAAAAGTTGGGCTTTTTCTTTCTACTAATGATATAAAGCCATCAAAATATATGTCGGTATGTATATGTATAGATTGTACTTTGTACATTGTAACATGTCTTTTATTTCTTTATAAAGTATAAAGTAGATGGGGAAGACGCGTAGGATTGGATATGGATGTTGGATGATGGAAAAGGAAAAGAAAGAAAAAAAAAGAACCCTTTTTCCCTTTTTATTTTCCCTGACAGACAAAGAAAGATGTATGTTGTATGTGTTTAACGAGGTTTTCTATGTTATGACACCGAGTCAGCGACTAATTTTCAAGCTGAAAGTCAACTGTAATGGATTACATATTTCATCTCGTTCTCTCGCTCTCTCTCTTTCTCTCTTTTGCTGACTACTCCTCCAACATCTCGGCTTTTTCCTTCGCTACCGTTTCCCGAAAATGCTCCGAGTTTGTAAGTTGGGAGTTGGAGAGAAGGGCAACTTTCCCCTTGAGAGAGGTACCCGGTGTGAGAGTCTGAGCTTAACTATTAGCTTATGGATGTGAGCAAACAGCTTATGACGCCCATCGTGACTTTTAATACCCCTCTTTCTCTCTCTCTCCCTCTCTCTCTCTCGTTCCCTTCTAAATTCCAAAATACTCCAAAAAGTCAAGAGGGAAATACTGTACAAAGCAAGTTGGTGCAAAATACTGTGTAAAGTGTCATTAAACTGTGAACTCCTTACATTTCCCAAATTTAAAATAGCTAAGAAATCCTGCTGAATTGAAGTCTTTTAATCGTATTGTACAAGATTTTTCTTGTGTGCACTAGGAATTTATGTGTACAGTTTGGTTTTGGTTTTTTTGCGTAGAGATTTGTGATAATTTGATGATGATTCCCCATCTTTGATATCCCTTATATAAGATAATTAATCCGCTTTTATGTTTTGAGCTGATGACGAGGAGCCAGACCGATAAATGTCGACTCGCTTTAAGATTTACAAGTTTTTTTGTATGTAATTTTTGTTTTTATTTGTATTTTTAGTGGTTGAAGATAAATTTTATTCTACGGCTTGTCTTGTCGACGTTCAGAGATTCAGATGCTCAGATGGGGATTTCCATGAGACTATACATTGTGAACTGTGCATACGATATATGCAGATAAGGATGAGGATAATCATGGCAGAAGAAAAGGACTGAAATTGACAGAAATACAATGACAATATACAGCCGATACAGAATACAGACTCAATGTGGATGGGATTGTGTTTGGTGTATATAATGACAAACAGACCCGCACGTGCACGACATTTATTCGCAAATTTTTATGACCCATAAAAGATTTGGCTAAAATCTGATGGTCACATAGGAAATTTTATGAGGGAATTCTGTGAGCTTGTTCCCCAGTCTTTATTTTATGTGCACACGCAAATACCAAATACACGAGACATCATCCATTCATCTCTCTCTCTCTCTCTCTCTCTCTCTCTACAACCAAAATGTGGATTCATTGCACAAAAGCATAGGATTTGTCTCGTCAGATGATATTTAGTTGGTTGTACTACAATATACACGACTACGCACTACGTATGGTCTCTCTGTACATGGTGTATGCATTATTATGATGATGACTCTCTTTCGGATTTTGTGTCGTCATCATAAAAAAAAATTTAACAACTTCCGGCTGTCCGCTTCTCCCTTATCCTCGTTCACATTACGACCACGATGAGATGAAATCACCGATCAAAAATCTAAAGACAAAGTTGATTTTGATATTTCGGATTTGGCAAAAACTGCCAGAGAAGAAGAAGAAGATGAAGAAGAGGCCATTCAAACTCAAACAAAAGAGAAGGGGGGAACGCATCTCCAGGGAGGCCTCGTCAAAAACTCTCCGCAGATATATAAACTTTACTATCCCTGATACATTTTATAGGAACATTTAAGATTTTACTCAATGTTGGAGCTCTTTTTTATCGTATGGGTTTCTAATCAAAATTCGAGTCTTTAATATTTTACGACTAAATACATATATATACGATATGCTCACGCAAATACTTAGGCACAGTTTGTCAACTTTTAGTGTGCTTTGATTCACGACTCTTCTTCTTCGTATATCCGTAAAGTTTTGCAGAAACTTCTGATGCGTGTAATCACGGCAATTTGAATATGTCGAATGATAATTTTTTAATATGTCCTATCACGCATTTGCTTGTACATTGGCTGGTAAAATAAAGAAGAATCATTAGGCAGAGAGTTGTTTTTTAGTACAGACAAGGAATTATACAGAAATTAGTTAATCCACTACGCTTGAGTAGTAGTTGTAGGGAGTCAAATTTGAATTTGTGTATACACAGCTAAAAAGATGTAGTAAATTTCAAAGGGGGATGATTTTAACTGAAGGAGCCTGTACATAAATTTCCCCATTCTCCGTCATAAAAGATCATAAAGAGGTAGTTTCCACTCCCGATCAGATTTAATGGAGCTCAACTTGACTCACGTCGTCACAGAGAAGAAGAAGAAGAAGAAAAAGAAGGAGAAGAGAGAAAAAAGATCATTCCCCACATTTTTCCCCATAATAATATTACTCGAGTCCCTTCTTTTTTTCATATTATTATGAGAGCTGAAAGTTGAAACTGTAGGCGTAGACTGTGGAAAGTATAAAAGAGAGAGAGAGAGAGAACGAGAGTTACGAGTTGAAAAGTAGAAGATGGAGAGAGAGTTGAAGTTCATCTTGAGAGTCTTTATCGCCTATTGAAGAACCCATTAAATTCATATCTATTTTTACATAAATTTGTCAGAAAAAAACTGATTCTGGACAGCAACTCATTATGACTTATATTTGGAACAATGACAGCTCGGGCATAACTTATTACTGATATACTCCGTGTACGAGTTGTGAAACTGTAGAAGAAAAAATTGTACATTCGTACATTTGCACAATAGTGCACAGTTTGCAAACTCATTCATTCTCAACTAGGGGAAACGTGGGCTTTCCAATGAAAGTACTTATCAGGTAGTTTTGACGTCAAAATGTCTACTACTTTCCCTTTAGAACATTTGTTTTAATCGTACTGTTTTTGTTTTTAAAAGCAGTAGGATTAGGAATTAGAAAACTTTGAGGAAGAAACCACGCAAATTTCTCATGATTATTTTTTTTGCCCGGAACTTCCCTACCCAAATTTTTGACTCGTCAAGGGAAAAAGTTTACGAGCTCCCTCATTAAAATCTTGTCTACTTGAACAGTGGAAATGAAGTGAGAGAGAGAGAGTCCGTGTTGGTGTTAGAGGTTATATAGGGAAACTAAAAACTAAAGGGGGAAGTTTTCCATTCATTATCATTACATTCATTACCATTAAAACGTTGCTAAAAACTCGTTCAAAAGCGGGTATCTTGTAGGTTAAGCTCCAATTTTGACTCTGGCAAATGTGTACGTTTCCATTTTAAGTTTGCCAATAATATTTTACCTTCATTCTTTATTCATCCCTCTCCATTCATTTCCTTCATTTCCCTTCTCTTTTCATCCTGCTTCTTATCCTGCTTCCAAGGGGAGTTAAAAACTCCAGAAATTCTTCTAGGAAATCCAGTCGACCACACCAAAGACGTGTATAAACAGACAGTCAAGGAAAAGTTGAGAAAACAAAAGTGACAGAATAGACAGAATTTCCTTGTGATTGTGATTTCTTCGTATATGACCAACAATATGCTGTGCGTAATGGAATGACCAGCCTTTTCTCTTTTCTCTTACCTTCACCAACTTCCTCCTAACTTTCCCATGACGTGGAACATTATCCCAGCAAGTCTGTAGATCCAAGTTGAGCGTCAAAGTTATGAACAAACTTTCCTAGAATATATATTCTAGACCACGTAGACAAAGGAACTCGTGGGCGAAAAAAAAAGACGGAGAGTGTGAGATCATCGAGATTTTAGATAAAGAGCGAGAGAGAGAAAGAGAGAGAGAAAGAGCGAGGCTGAATTTTGAATTTGTTTTTTTTTTTGGGCGACAAAGACGGTGACTGCAGCATATGTTCGATGTTCTATGAAGCCACGCTTGTATAATTTCCACATGGAGAACATTATTCTTGGAGGCTTTTGTCGGGGGAACATGAGTCTAGACAGTATAGAAGAGTATGAGTATATGAGAATGGAGTAAAGTAATCGTATGAACTTATTTCACGGATGGGTCGTTGCCGAGTTTTGTACATGGAGAAAGAAAGAGAGAAAGAAAGAGAAAGTTGAAGGGAATCGTCTCTCTCTCTCTCTCTCTTTCTCTCCTATATGTGTGTGTCTTTCCAACCGAGAATTGTCACAAAAAATTTGGAAGTAATCACTCACCTTGCCCAGAGGAGAGTCGGACACTCGTCCAAGTTTCCGGAGTACAGGAGGAAACGGAGCGCTCCATTTCTTGAGTGTGGACGCAAAATCTGAGCGATGGTTGGAAGAAGTGGAGTGTTGTGACGTCCCGTGACTATCTCTCTTCCGACCTGGAGAACTCATTATGGATGATTCTCTGTGGGATTGTCCAAGTCCACCACATATAACTCCAGATTCTTTAACTCCAATGGAGGATCTATAAATAAAAAAAAGCAATCCCATCAGGTATATATCTTTTTACGACATTACAATGAAAGAAATATTTAAGCGTAGTCATTTTTACACACTACCATCGTACGCATTAATTTGTTTGATTCATTTTCTTAAACATTATTATCTGTAATTATGAATTGATATACGATATTAGTACATTTTATATTGACTTCCCTTAAATGAATTACACAAACTGATATCGGGAAATAATGCGAAAATGTACGCGTTCCCCATGCTCCATGTTAAATGACAAAGATGACCCTTTAAGATGTTTTAAGTGTAGATTAATCAGTCTCTTCGAGAGAAAAGTATGAGGGAGGAGAGACTGTGCCGGAGGCTTCCCGTTCCTCTAAAGTTGTACAACTTTAGAACAACAGAGAGAGAGAGAGAGAGCGAGAGATAGAGTCCATGGGGGGAGGAAAATAAAAATAAAAATAAAGACAACGATAAAGCTATAAGCTAAGCATCGTTAAAATAAATTTTGATTTTCTAACCACTAACCAAGCATATGTTTTTTCATATCTATCATCAGTCTTATTGCCCCTTGGAGAATTCTTCAAACCCTCCTCTCCTCTCAAGCTCTCTCTCTCTCTCTCTCTCTCCTTCGTCCGTTCCTTCCTTTCCTTTTCCTTTTCCTCTTCCAAAATTCGAGTTGGAACTTGACTTGAGGTTACGGCCTACACAATTTCCCTGTCTCAGCTCAAAACCAACATAACACTCGCACCGCTCACGCTAACTCTATCCAACTTAAAAGTTAGTTTCCTTTTCCTCCTAGCTTAAGCTTGGATAAAACAGGGTCTGCAAACGGAAAGAGGGAAACCTTCCCCCATTCTACATATGCTATACCTCACTATCGTATACATCTGTATGAAAAAAGTTGAGAGCTCGCAAAACCAAACCACCATAAGATTTTCAATAAAATATTATTGAAACCCTTCTGCTCCTCAACCTCAAACTCCTCACATATCAAGTGTCTGCTCGTCTGCTCCTCCTCGTCCTTTCTCCTTCATCATCTCTTATTTATATGAATTATATTGTTGAGTACTTTGGAGATTGCAAGTACACTAAAAAAAAAACCTCTGAGTTTTCTTTCCTTCATCATCATATCTGTATTTATTCTTCCATCGGGGAGAAATTGACTCGAGATGAAGAGAAACGGCTACAAGGCTACAATAACCTTTCCCAATTTCCCAAATCTCCCGAAACTGAAACTCTTGAACACTTTTCCTTGTTTTCTATTTTCTAAATTGCCAGTGTGTGTTTGTGTGTGAACGGATTGAAATCACATAGGGAGAAAGAGATTTTGGTGCTGTATAATACGGAAATAAGAGCCCATATGTACAATTAACTGTATATGTATTAAAGTATAGAGAGGGAGCAGACCAATGGCAATAAAATAATAATAATGGAAGGCGTTAAAGTGTGTGTGTGTGTGTGTGTGAATTGTATGTGTGATGGGGAAAGGGTGAGCGCTAAAGTTACGCGATGCATGTTACAATTTAAAGTGTGTTGGCCTCGAGTCTTCCGCTTTAGTTTTTAGTACACACAGTTTCAAACTGTGAGTCGAGAGTTGATGTCGACATTCACCAATTCACATTCACACTGAACCACTCTCAAAATCTCAAATGTCAAGTGTTAAAGGCGAAAAGGAAAAGTGTCAACAGTTGTGTTGTCCTTGTCCCTGTCGTCAGTTATCTGTTCATATATATAGTCGCACTGTTTTCCTCAAAATCCAACACTAAACACACACATGCACTCACATGTGTGTGTATACAAATACAAGTACAGAAAGGCAGAGAGGACATGGATGATGAAAATGAAAATGAAGCTGCTGCGGTTAAAATTTATGCTTTGTTTTTACTCGTTCGTAAATCCTTGCCCAAATATTTGTATTTATCTTTCAAAGCGGTTCATTCATTACAGAGAAGATGAGAGAGAGAGAGAGAAAGAAGAGAGAAAGAAGAGAGAAAGAGAGAAGGTTCAGTCTCACAGTTCTTTTGATTTTTTCCTGTCTCTGATGTAACAAGGAACAGACAAGCAGAGAAGTAGACTATTCATAACCGTGTGTGTGCTCAGTTGTTCCTTGGTGTTTGTACAGTTAAAGATAGTGAAGCATAAAGTATAAAAGTGAGACCTTTGCTTGGGATTGTAGGAGGATTTTGAAATGAAACTGACAACACTATTTACTATTTACACTGACGAAGAGCAGATCCACATTTCACACACACACACACACACACACACAGTACACACAGATTTACAGGAGAGATATCAAGATTTTCATTTCGTTGCATCATGAGAGAATCTAAATTCAAATCTATGGACTTGGACTAAGACAGAAAGATTCATTAAAGAAGAAACTGCTTTAATTCACGAGTTGTTTCAATGTTTTCATTTTTATGGCTCAAATCCACATCATCATCATACCTTTTGTCCACGAAAGTGAGACCAACATTGAACTTGAAAATATATCTTTCGAAGGATGGAAAGTTCCAAAAGTTTGGAAGCACACTGTGAGAAGGAGAGGAGGAAGATTGTTTGTGTGGAATATCTATAGACTGGATGGGATGGGATGAGATGAAATGTTAGAAAAAAATAATAAAATAATAATACGAGCACCAGAGAAAAAAATGGTAGGAAAAATATAGGAAGAAGACAGAAGGTTTTTTGTTCATCTGAGGATAAAAGTAAAGTATGGAAATGGAAACTCTAAAGCTTTCCACCATTTAAATGACTGTGAGTGTAATCGGGAGTGTGACTTGTGAAAATATTTTTATAGTCAGACGAAGACGAGAATGAGAATGGGGACGAGAACAACCAAACATACAACATCCGCACACTCAGAGAGACAGAGAGAGACAGTTAGAGACAGAGA
>JAIUND010003899.1:0-13923 GCA_034699125.1 Gisinianus flammeolus | reverse complement strand
GACAAGATCGGCATTGAGAAGGGCGCGCTCTTGCATGCGTGGGCCCACTCTCTTATAGAAAACCGATACTGTCCTTTATCCGAACGGATAAAAAAAAAGTCGGCAAAACCGTTTGGATAACGGATATATCCGACCCGTTGACGAGTCTTAGTTGTGACAGTCGCCTCCAGACTTTTCTACCGCCTCCAATGCTTTGAATTCAAACGGGGCTTGAAATTGAGATTTCTGCGGGCGAAAATCAAACAGATGAAAACTCCCAAAATATTCGGCTTCCAAATTTTCTTCTGATGGACAGCTGAAATAGAATTCCGAGTAGAAAACTGTGAAACTGCCATTGTCCAGGAATTTCTCTGCGTCGCTCCAGCGTGTGACGAAGGGATTTGAAAGGGCGCATTCGGCCTTGAGGATTCCTCTGTAGCCATTGGTTAAAATCAGTCCCATCAGGAGCCAAAACCAGAAAATTCTCCTGCTAAAAACTTTGAGCTCTTTTTCTCTGGACACGAATTGAAGTGAAAAGTGCCATTGACACGACTTAACTCGCCATTGACATTCTTACCTATATTAACATGTTTATGAGTTTGCTAATAGTTGTGTAGGTTTATGGTCGGCTCTTGGGGTACTCCTGAAGTCGGATTTGGAAACATGTCGTTTGCTGGTACACTCTGAACTGTGGGCTGTGATGGCCCTGTAATTTAACCAATTTAAATTGTAAACAAATTGAGGCGAAATATCACAAGCAAAATGTCGGACTTTGACGCTATTCAGTTCCGATATCATCTTTTTTCGCGGCTGTGTGACGTTGTTAGTCGGTTTTGTTTTGTTTGTCTTGAAGGGAGGATTGTAGGAAATTGTATGGTGTTGTTGTCTACACAGATTTTTATTATTGGTAAATTAAATCAAATTAATGACGATCTCTTTAGATTGCAATAATGGTGCCAAGCCGGAGTTCCTTGAAATGGATTTATTTAATTAGAAGTTTAGAAGTTTAGAATCGATTCCGGATTTGAATGCTCACGCTTTGGAGAGATTCAAAATTCCAGCCATCGGATGCCGTTCTCGAATATTTCCGCAGCAGTGAAGAGCAGGTAAAACTCCGTCAAGTTCCCCCACCGAAAAAACTTTGTAGTGTCAGACTTCTAGTGTAGCGAATGCGATGTTTCCATCCCCAATCGGTCAACTTAACTCGGAGCAACTCTGGTGGGGTCATGTGAGAGTGAGTGTTTTTATAAATCCTGGAGAGCCCAGAACTTCTCATCCAAATCCTCAAATGCCATATAGAAAGTCCATCCAATCCCGGACAATATCCTCTTTGGGCCCGGAATTCCGCCGTTGAATGAAACTCCATTCGCCGGCACCGTCTGAAAAATGGCAGAAGATCTCAACGGCCTCTCCGCCTGAGGATTTCATGGAGGCCAAATGTGGAGCATTCGCAGGGATCATCTAAATTACACATTGGGATCATCGTCTTCCCTCCAAATCCGAACTTTGTCCTGCCCCATTCAAATTCAAATTGAGCGCCCACGTCCGAAACGGTGGAGCGTTAAAACCTGTCCACGTGACCTGATCTTGTCTGCTCCGTCCATAATTCATAATGGGAATCAAACTCGACTCGGATCTGGACCCTCCAGAAGATTTCCAACTAAACGCAATCCCATTGGCGCTGTCGATGTTCCGCCGGAGAATCAACGTCAAAATACCGCGTTTGATCCCCACCGTTGAGCTTGAGATATTTTCATTTGTTAGTCTTGTCAAGTATACAGAAAGGAAAAATCAATTAATTTATTTATTGCGCTGGATTTGCATTGCCCAAATTAAATGTAAAATCTCAAAACCGATAGGAACCAAGCGGTAAATTTCCTTATCATAAGCGTAGACGGCGTGTTTTCAATCCAAACAAAACACCCCACTGCTTATTCAAAAGAATACTCGCGCTAAAATATTATCGTCCATCCAATGCAGTAACAAATTGAATGTCCAACCAGTCAGTCCAAACATTGCAAAATGAAATTCATTTATAACTGTGCACTTTGCAGAATGTGAATCAAAAACCATAGTTCAAGCGATAAAACTCCGTAACGTCGTCTTCGCACACAGTTTTCAATACACTGAACGGCGTCCAAATCATGCAAAGTTAATTCTAAAATCAAAGATCATAAAAGGACCCTATTCGTTTAATGCATAACGTTGGGCCCACGACGCATACAAGCGCACGCTTTTCTCGATGGTAATTGTGCAACTTTGAAACGACACCACTGAAACCGTCTGGCAAAGGTATGTTTGTTTTTTAGGTTATACGATTCGCGTTTCCTGCTTTATAACTACGGTTATTAAGCAAAGTAATAATTATCTTACTATAATACTTGGTGCCAAAAACATAGCCGTTGTCAAAGTTGCAGAATCAACAGCTAAGTAACTTTTCTCCAGTGTGTGCACTCCACTAATGTTTTTTCTGAGCTCCGGGTGCCAAGTTATAATCGGGAAACCATTTCTACATCCATTTTAAGAACACCAGACATCCTTTTGAGCATTTCTCAAGGAAATCTGAGCTTGCTCGCGTAATGTTCTATGCATAAAATCGTGGAAATCGATGATGACCGCGCAAAAAATTGTACAGCGTGTCAAATCGGCTTGGCCTCTAAATGTCACATAGTGTACTGGATTGAGAATTAAATTTCTTATTTCCTCCTAAAAGATCATGCAAAAAAAGTTATGCAAAGTTACTTTTTAGTACGAATTTCTGGGTTGCGTAACGGCTGGTTCAGTGCATCCATCGTTCTTGGGCGGAATTTAGGTAGAGCAACTGCCCAAAAAATGTCAGTTAAACTGAAATAGGTTGTTAAGTTTCCATTTGGAGTGAATTCATCCCACGTTTTTGGTTCCCGGTGACTCCGCAATCATTTGTATCGGAGTGCACTCGGTGCCAAAGACGGCGGTTTCAACCCGCCGATATGGAAGGAAGCGTGGCCTCTGAATGAAACCAATATCAAAAGAGAGCCAAAAGCTTCCTCTTTCAAGATTTATATTACATTTTGCGAAAAAAGTATGCAAACATCCTCCAACAAGTGACTCAATTTGGACCCATTATGCTGTAAACATGCCTTCCATCCTTTGATACAATTTATAGCAACAACTCTCCAACTCAAGATGACTGTACGTTCGTTTCATAAAACTGTGGCCCACTTGATGTATAAAAGTGAACGGCGTTGAACTGTTAGCAAGAACTACCAATTAAATTTAAATCACATTTAATTCAAATTGAATCCACACAACATGGAGTTGGTGGTGAGCAAAGAGTATTCGACAGATAGTAATTATTTTTACAGCTACAAGACGAGATCGTATTTGGGTGGCGTCAAACTGTAGTAATTGGGCAATCTTTCAAGTCCTCCACCAAAAATCGGACATCAGACAAAACAGAGAAGTATTTGGAAAATGTTTGACTTCAACGCCGACTAAATGTTTTGGCCGTTGTTGGTAATACTGGGGAAAGCAGTTCCAAACCATTCTGGTCCGGATTGCGCTTTAAACGCTAAAAATTCAAAATTAAAACTTTGCAATTTGACTTTGGTATTTTAATTGATTTTTATACTGCAAGTACATACAAAACATTGTATTTGTGTCAATCATCAAGAAATACCTACGAGTTCGTGGTATCTCAATTTCCTTCCCTTTCAAATGGATGGCAAAACGGAGAAAAAGAGACCAAATCAAAAGCGCTTCATACTCTCTGCAGGACCGTTTCTTTGTTTTCGGCGCCCTGTTTCAAAACTTTTGCGCCCTGGGCCGTTGCCCAGTCTGTCAGAGATCAAAAACGGTTCGATTCAAGTCTGAAATAAATTAGTATTTTTATCAGTGTTCATAAGTAATTTTGAAACACTAAAAACGATTCGGTTTTTGTATTACTCTTGATTGATAAATTGTAAGTTGTACCTATATAAAACCAAAATTCTTTTACGGTAGAACTTTGGCCGTGTCCTTTGACCTCAACAATTTTTCTTACAAAATTCGTTTTTGTTTAATTTACTAAAACTAAACTGTTCCAACCTTCCGCCCTTTTTAGTTTTAAATTGCACGAACGACTTCTTAACTTTGCATTGCCACACATGTCAGATGTTCCGTCGTAATTCAGATGTATCGAAAGCAATTGGCGTCAGCTTCACAGCTTATAAGCTGTGGATGTGCAGCTGAGAATTTCCGTATACAACGGCACGATTTTGAACCTTGATATCCCAAAAATGCAAAATGATTACAAAATGTATATTGTTTAAGCCATTTTAAAATTCGTTGACATAGACGACCCTGACCTTTAAGCGAGCTACTAAATGTCATTCTCATTGTCATTCTACAATCTAAACTGCGAATCTGTTCTACTTGTAAGGCTCTTAATGTTCTAAACGGCGTCCAAACCAAGCAAAGTAATAATCATAAAATAACTATAGCAAACAGACACGAGTCAAATAATTTATAGCGCAATTAGGGGCTGTCCACAAACTGACTCAGGCAAGAGGGGGGCGAGGGGGTCACCGAAAATCTGACAGAAGATGACGTGGGGGGAGGGGGGTCAGTCCAAATCTGACGTTACCTGACGTGGGGGAGGGGGGTCGAAAAATCGGCTTTCTGGGGTTGAAGTCTCTAGTACCTATAGGAAACTCAACAACTGTAAAATCACTTTTTCTGTTACTACTGTGATCGCCAACTGCTTTGTGTGTAGAAGTGAATGGCGTTGAGTTACAACAATACCTGACAATTAAATTCCAGTCGTTTCTCATTCAAGTTGATTTGACAAAAAGGATTCGGTGGAGTGTTGAAGCTTCCCAGATTTTACATGTCAACATTATTTCAGTTTCAGCATTCCGGTTGAATTTTCATTGGCAATTGGCAATCATTTGTTCGTTTATTGTTTATTAAAAGTCGAAAACATTGTGGGTTTCCAAGCCCCATAGTTTTCGACTTTCCTCCGTACAAAATCGAGCAGCTCCATTTTTTATCCAACCTTTGGACGTTGACTCGACTTTGATGAACATTAAATGAATAAAGACACTTTTGTCTGTGGTCAAAGGTCAAAGGAAAAACAAAACGGGTAAAAAAGCATTCACTTTGCGTAAACAATTTTAATACCAGATTGTCATATTCAAACTTTAAACTATAAAGTAAGTAAAGGGTAACGATTAGATGATTTGAAGGGCTTGGACGCCGAACTAATTTTTTAAATTTCCCATCCAGTTTCTTGAGTAACAGGCTTGTAAGTATTATATATGTCACATATATTATGTGGAAGGGATTGAGGTTTGAAGTATATAGAAAGTCAAAGAAAATACAATTTTGGGTTTCTTTGCACACATCAGAAAATTCAAAAATCGCAAAAACCGTTATTATCCTGTCGGGATAACGGTGCTCAAGTCGCCGTAAAAACTTAAACGGCGCCGAACATCGACACAAATACGAATTTATTTTAAATGACTTATTTCGTTTGCACATTTGCTTTAAAGAGCTCCAAAACGAAAAATCCTGTACTGTACGTAATTCCCTTTGGATAAAATTCAAACGACGCACAGTGGTCCAAAACCATGAAAAAAACGCCTTTGATACCGAAAGCACTTAGAATAACGAAACCAGGTGTAAGAATGTTGCATTTAGTCGTCGCGACGTTTAAATGCAGCATTCTTACATCAAAAATCTCAAATCAAACTCCTTAAAAGACGAATAAAAACGAATATTCAATCAATCAAATCTTTATTTGTCTTCATTATTTTGCGTGTCAAACACGTGTTAAACCAACATGGAAATTGGATATAATGAGATATCGTAAAATCAGACCAACTCCGTGGTGAAAATGGTTTGACCCGGATCATTAGTGCAATCGATCCTCATGATGCGCCCTTCATAAATCTCTCTTCCATCCTTGAGCCACTTCATCCTCTCATCACACACGAATGGATTCCCTTCAAAATCCGCTTCATTCTCCGGATGAGCCATGAAAATGGGCTCAAACTTAGCTTGAGACAGAAACTCAAATTGATTCTCATAGCACCAAAGTTGAGTCCGACGTTGCTTAATAAATTCCAGCCCTGTAAACTCGCTGAAGCTCTCATCATTCAGATCATTCCGATCCAGATTGATCTCCAACTTGTCCGTCAAAATCCCGTCAGATGGCGCGAAGAGAAAAGCGTTCCTCTCGATCCTCTTCATCCGATTCCCTTCCAAATACAGCCAGAGAAACTTGTTGTGAACTCGGAGTTGGTCGCCGTGGAAGGTCGTCACTCGGTTCTCCCGCAAATCCAAGTCTGTCAGTTCCGTCAGATGAGACAATCCAGCAATTAGTTCACCCTCACTCCGGCCTTCAAATTTATTGCTGGCGAGTCGGAGCTCCCACGCACTCGAACCCACCAGCCGCAGAAGATCCGCAATGCTGCCGTCCGTCAGGTACGAATCTTCCACGTGAACTGACTTCACATCAATCCCAACACCATCGGGAACCGGAGTCGAGCCCTCCAACATGATCTGAGAAATATTGGCATTGTCCCAGAGCCCAAGATGGTCCATGCGGACCCTTAGAAACGGCGTCAACTCGACCGCTTGGAGGGAAGTGGAACTCACATAGACGTCCGTCAGGTTGAGCCATTCTGTGGGTGAGAGCTCGTTGGCCGAGCGGAGAGCGTCAAACAGCTGGACAAGAGTCGCCTGCGTCACTTGAGGACCTTGACAATTGATGCGGCCTGGGCTTGTGCCATTGTTACAGGTACAAGGGGAAATGGACAAGGGCTCCGGGCATTTGTGCAGTCGCTGTCCTTGTCTTTGCGCTTGTCGTGGTGGAGTGTGATTGTGATTGGGATTTGGGTGTGATCTTCGTGCGGAGACGACTTCACTGGGGAATGAAAAGAGCAAGATGGAGAGGAGAAGGAGGAGCGAGTAGGCAATCATCTTGACCGCCATTTTGATTCTGGTATGGGAACTTTTACAGCCGCTGCTGACAGTCAATCTAATTGGATTGAAAACTGATTGGTGTGCGAAGAGAACAAGCGTTTAAAATAATTCACAATCAGACTGACAGATTCAGATGATTGAAGCAGATGCAGCGTGAATTAAAATGAGTTTGTATAATTGTGGATTGGACTGTATAGACTGTAGACTGTAGATTGTAGATTGTGTGTCCCAATTTCCACCAAATCGCCCTTTGTGTAGAGCTCGTATCAATGTGCTCAATTAAATATACAATAAGTGATTAAAATGTCTGGTGACAAGTGAGAGCAGCTGTCATTACAATACTTATCAATTCCATAATGAGTTTCGCCATTATCAATTTCCAATCTCTAAATAAAAATTCAAATTCAAATTCAAGTAGGTACATTTTTATGCCATTTCGTGTTTGAAGGCGAGGTTTAATTTAGATTGATCGCAGATTGGAGCGGTTCAATACAATTCAAGTCAGGTTTTATTTAACGTATTATTTCTGGCTGGATCGTGTACAAAATTAATCGACGCGTCATTTACCAGTACAAAGATTACGGATATCAGACGATTTTGATTACAATTACATTTAAATCACGTACATCAAATGAATTGTTCATGTTCAATGAATAAACCAATCAATTATTATTAACCTTAGAGACTGCAGAGACAAACTTTCACCCCAATGAATCTCTGCCCACACACTACATACGGAAGATACGAAATTTCGTGTGAGTGGCGTCCAACTGTGACAACAGCCCAATGCATTTTCAATGATTTCGTATATCCAAGGAGTTTATAATTTTTTCACTTATTTCAAAGCGATGCGATGGTCAATCTCCATAAACTAGAAATGTAAAAAAAATCTGTGGCAACATAAAAAACGTTTGATTCACAAAATCGGGTTCATTTCACATTTCAAACAGACTTTTGTCCATTTTGAATTTAACAATTTGTCTTTTTGTATTTATTTTATTTTCCAAAGTTCCCAGTTTTGTTTTGGGATATTTTTACCACGTCAAAACCCGAGATTTTAGTTGTCATACAAAATCGTTAACCACTTTCTCCAAGACTCGAAGACAGTGAAAAACTGACAAAATCAAACAAATAAGTAGATACAGGTGAAACATTACACAAATCTCGCTTGCAGGACTTGAACGCCGAATACGTTTCTCAGTTGTCTTGACCACTAAAGAAAATGGATTTAACCTGAAGTATCGTGGTCGCAAAATTGTGGGGGAAATGACTAAGTGGTGTGGAAGTTATGCAAAGACAGATTTTTAGTGGAACTATCGTTTTGTCTATGTGAATCCCGTTGGCACAGAGAGGATTTGGGGAGTCATCAGCTTGGATTAAAATTTCACTAGAACGTTCCTTGCAATATTCGCTGTTTCCTTTGTACATGTACAAAATGAAAGGCAGCTTTCAAATTCAAAAGAGGAGAAACTTTCTCCGAGAAAGACAAAGATAAAGGATTCTTCCATCATTCACCATTTAGAGATTGATGTCTTGAATTTTTAGAAATGTTTTAACAAACGGCGTCGAACTACTGCAAAACCAATTTAATTTTTCTAAATTCCACACGTCGCATATTTCGCTGACAAATTCACAATGATTTTCCTTGCGTTTTCAATGACCTCCTTAAAATACGACCACGTTTTACGCAGGACAAGAACGTGTGTATATCTGTATATATAGAGACCACCCAGAATTGAATTGCATGTTCATCTACAATTATACCTATAGAGCAAGCTAAATATTCTCTACGCATTCCGCATTCCTTTTATTTTCGCCAATTTCCCTATAAATGAACAACTTTATTTTCTCTTGTTACGTATTCAACCCGTACTGTAATGTCTGTAATTGTATAAAGTTGGCACGGAACTCCTGATTTGTTCCGCCAACTATAAAACTGGCGTCTACATATTGCCGGCTCGGCAGTCCTCGAAGCCTCGAACGTTGCACGCATATATATTGAGGGAAATGACTAAATTCACTTTTCAGTAGAATTTTCCTTTATTTTGTTTTGCCGGAAATTGAATTTGAAATTCAGATTCTAAATTGTGTTTCATGAACTGTAAGACGCTTAACTTTAAATAAAGGTTGAAGAAAAGTATAGGTAAAGGTTAAGTAAGTTAAGTTTAGATATGTACAAGTGTGCTGGAAGGGCTGATTTTGAGGCAAGTTGACAAAAGTGTGGAAATGAGCTTACTCGAGCAATTCCGCAGCCTTTTTATACTCGATTCCTCCCATTCATTTCGTTTTATTTGAATTGAATTTAATTTAATGTTGTGGAAATAAAAAATCGTATACAAGAACAATCGGCGATGTCCGTACCATTAAAAACATTTTCTTTATTTTTCATTGGGAAATGTGCGAGCCTATTATATTCTAAACTAAAATTTGTTTACTCCCCGCAAATTCTATAACAATGGCAAAAATCCTTTTTTCAGAAGTTAAATTTTCCACTGTGGACTTGTATAATACTAATTGAGTTGTTTAAATATGTATAGGTATACGATTACGAACAACGAGTTTTATTTATTGTCCATTTCATTTCGTGCTCCTGATTGGCTAAGTCAAAATACTATAAGGCAAGGGGTATTTTCGTTTTTATGGATTTTGTCCGAGCGGACCTGAGCCAAGGTCATCGAAGCAACAGGAAGTACACAAGGAAACCCGACTGTGACCGCGCCTGATGAATATATGCAAAAAATATAGCAATGTCACGAGTTTAAATCAAGCAGAAAAAAATTGTGAATTGAACAGTTTGACATCACGTTTGGTTTTGAGAGAAAGGAGCTCATAAATTAACTTTTTAATTGGATTTGACAAGAAGCCGTTGATTGATTATTTAATTAATTACACGATTCTCCCTTCACACATCAAAATCATCGCCAATCATTGCACGTCCACCAAACAGGGAATAAAGCGAAGAAAATCTCAAAATGCTTCCGAATTAAATTTTTTAGACGGGAAATGAATTGGAATGGAATGAACATATGATGTCGGGAAGAGAATAGCTTGACGTAGTTGAGGTCACGTTTGAAAGAGAAATGTATAAATGGCGTCGAACTGCAACAAATATGTAAATGTATTGATTTTCTATTTGCACATCTTTGTTTGTTTCTGTGCCGCGCTGTGCCGCACAGGAACTTAAAGTCCGTCCTTTGAATTCCGTGGTACCTACTATGTACCTAACTATATACCTAACTATATACCTATTCCTTTGCCCTTACAGAATCGTCAGAATCTAGAAATGAATCACACTTTGAAATTCGAATTTCCCACAGTCAAATTGTGAACGTATAGAGTCATTACAGAAGACAGATTTAAATGAAAAATATCTTTGCTTACCTATACAGGAAGTTGCGAGAACGAATTCAAGACGGCTTGCTGTGCAAATTTAAATTCCATGAAATAAATTCTATCCGTCTCTGAAGAATAATATGTAAAGGGATTTCAAATCCCAATTGGAGACAACGTAATGCCTATATCTATATTTCCCTCCGAATGCTTCCCTTTAAATCAGGGTGCGTATAAAGCCAGCTTAAACTCCTTTTAGCCAGCCGGCTGGCTAAAATGGTTTAAACCGGCGTAAATGGCCTAATTGGCTGAAATGGAGGATGATTTTAAAACAGTCAAATTTTCTATTCTTTGACTGAGGGTTCAGTTTTTGGGTCGCGTGACTGTTAAATGTACACCAAGACTGGTGGGAAAATTCCGACTCGGAATAGCTTTTTCTTTTATTTGTTTGAAAACAATTTTGGAATTTATTTTAAGTTACATAAAACATGTTTTAATTTATAAATAAAAGAATATTTTGAAATTATTTAACTAACAAAATTCAATTTCCGAATTCCTGTGCCTAACGTTTTTGATTTTTCATGCTGAAAAACAGATATTTTTTATTTCAGCCATTTCAGCCAATATTGGATTCATTTCAGCCGGTTTGAACCACCCCTTTCAGCCGGCCCTCGCACCCTGCTTTAAATCCTTCCATTGCATTGTTAAAAAGTGTATGACGGCTTCTGAATTCCTTTCCAATTTCCAATGTCCAACTTCTAAATTTACATGGGAAACTTTGAGCCATAGCAATTCACCATTACTATAATCCACAATCCACACTCCACACAGTCCACACCTTTGACAAGGCTCAAAAAGGGCTTTACTTATTTTTAACGCAGGTATTAATTTCACAATTTTAGTTCGTCCTTCTCAACTTCACATTCGCAGCTGTGAGCCTCGACAAAATTCTCTCACTTTATAATTCTTGCTGTGTGTGGTGTGACTCTATATTCTGTCTTGAAGCAACAAGAATCCAATTCCAATTGACAAAATGAAGGGAAATTCCAAGTCCAAGCGGAAGCATCAGACGGAGAAACTCCTCACTTGTGACTTTTGCCCGGCATCATTTGCCTTCCCCTGTCGTCTGGAGGAACACCGACGGATTCACACCGCCGAAAAGCCATTCAGCTGCTCCCTCTGCCCTTTCACTACCCGCAAAAACGATTTCCTCATTGATCACGTTCGAAGTCACACGGGCGAGAAGCCCTACATCTTTGATTTTGTCAACTGCAATTATTCAAGCTCCTACCGTGCCGCAATTAAATCCCACAAGGCCACCCACATCCCAGAAAGACGATTTCCATGCCCCTCTCCGGATTGTCAATTCAAAACGAATTCAAACTCTAAATTGAGAGATCACCAACGGAGAGTCCATTCAAATCCTAACGGTGCAGGTGGAGAGGACCCGGAAATCCTCCGACCTCACGCATGTCCTTCCTGTCCGTACAGAGCTAAAACAGGTGGGGACTTGAGGAAACATCACTCGGCCGTCCATCTCCATATCCGGCCCTTCAAATGTTCCCACCCCAACTGCTCATTTGCCTCAGCTAGTCGAGGGGATTTGACTCGTCACTTGGCCACTCACTCTGACGCCACGAAATCCATCACCTGCCCGAAGCCTGGATGTGACTTCACTTGCCGTGAGGGAAAGTCCCTTAAGGTTCACATGATCAGTCATACGAAACTCAAGCCATTTCCCTGTTCCCTCTGTGACTATCGAGGGGCGACCCGGGCTTATGTCAAAGTCCATCAGGCCGCGATTCACGAGGGGGCGAAGGCAAACAAGTATGGAATGTGTGACTTTGCCTGCACCAGTCGCTCGAATCTCTTTGCTCATCTTCGTTCTCACACAGGCGAGAAGACGTGGAAATGCAGTCACTCTCCCTGCACGTGGTCTAGTGGGACTCGACGTCAATTGTTGGAACATGAGAGAGTTCACACGGTTCACACCTCTTCTTTGTACGTTCAGGGATTGCAATTTTGCGTGCGCCTCCGAAAGTGGACTTCGAGCTCACAAATTCACGCATTCCAACTCGAAGAAGTACAAATGCCCCGTCAGCTCCTGCTTGAAAGCCTTTGCATTTGCGAGTAAACTTCGTCGTCACGCCAGCGTCCATGCCGGAAGTAAAAGCAATGAGAGGATTCGGGTTGGGACGGTGTCCGGATTTCCATGCAAAGCATGTGAATTTTTGGCGGAAGGGGACAAACAATTGGCTGGTCATTACAAGACTCAACACAATTTGCCGGTGGTTTCCCTTCAAAGGGTTTAGTGAATAATCCCTCACGCTTTTTTTGAAGCGTTTTGAAAGTGTGTATAATTTTCTCAAGATTTCATTTCGTAAATTATTGTAATTTTGTAATTGGCCATGATTTGAGGGAAATGTTTTGTAGTTTTGTACATAAGAATAAATTGAACAACATTTCATTATTTCATCAACTTTTGTGAATTTTGAAACTGTGGATTTGGCATTTTTTTGCTTTTGAGATCAAAACGATGAAACTTTTTAAATGAGATGATAAAATATCAAAGGAGTTAACGGAACTCACTGTGATCTTTATTCGCTAGCTTCCAAAAACGATGATTGATACACAGTGTTAAAATTCAGATGTACAAAACACCTAATCGGCGTTGAACTTGTACAAAAATCTATATTTTCTTCTTCGTCTTTCCCGATTTCCAAGGGATGTCGATGCTTTTGAATTCAATTAATTTGAATAAATTCTGACTCTTTAAACATCAAAACTGATTTGGCATTGTCAAAGGACTCGGACGACTTGAAACAGGTATCGTGGGGATTTTGGGGCTCAACAGTTTGATAAGGCAATTAAAAATATTATGTGTATATCTAGAGGAGGCCGGGGCAAAAGCATCCAGCAACTTTAGAACGCGTTAATTATTTAAAAAAACTCAGGGGTCAAACGTTATAAAGGTTGTAAAGGCTTAGAGGCCAAGGACATGGGATTAGTGTAGACTATTAAGCATTCACAAAGCCTCACAGGAAAATTTTATCCGTCCTTAAAAAAGCTCGTACTTAATTTGTTCTCTGGAAAAGTAAAACGCAGATTGATAGCCAGTCGGATAAGTTCATTTTTCACCTCAATTTCACAAGAGTAAGTATATAATCTGTTTGTTTTATTGCAATTGCATTTGTTGGCCATTATTACTTGTAATTAAGTTTACATTGGTTTGATAAATGACATTAACTCTTCACTTTCTCAATTTTGTTAATTCTTTATCAAATTTTTGCTGTTTCACAATTTTTGACAACGAATTTTCAAAACGATAAAATAAATTTTACCTTGATGTTTCAGTTCAACGCCGTTGGTGTTTCTGTGTCGTCTTTGACCTATTGCAAGCATCCAGGTATTGTTTGCCAAGTTAATTGTTTGACAAGTTAATTGTTTGCCAAGTTAATTGTTTGCCTTTAGAGGAGCTTAATATCTGGCTTGGCGTGGAACAGAGGCACAACTTATTGCATACACTTTAATCCTGAGTCTTTTATAATGAACTTTCGCCTAAATTCCAATTAACTGCTGAAAAATTAAAATTTGTTGTCATTAAATGATTTAATTTAAATCTGTTGTCATTAAATGATTTAATTTAAATCTGTTGTCATTAAATGATTT
>JAIUND010003898.1:0-13939 GCA_034699125.1 Gisinianus flammeolus | reverse complement strand
TACCTTCATGCCGATTTTGAGCGAAATCCCTCAGAAAGTCATTTCCCTATTCAATGCCTGCGATGTCCTTTCTAACTTACAAATCTGGATGAGTTATCATTCTTCACAGTTTTGGCATTGCCAAAAGCCTCCAGTATGGGATTTGCTTGTAATAGTTGTTGTTCCAGCTCGCCCTATAATACATTTACAGATGACAATAGCTTTATTATTTAATCCACAAAATGATAAAAATAATAGTAAGGAAGCTAGTATTATGTACTTCAAAACTATATTTTTAAAAAATATGTCTGAAAAATAGTAAGTAAGCGGACATTTACAAAAAAAAGCTTAAAAGAAGTGTAATAAATGAACATGAAAGTAAATAATATGGGGCAGTGCTTTTTGCAGTAGAAAGATCTCTAAGCATTTAAAGCTTAAAGCGTAAAGCATGAAACTTCATGGTAATATTATTACACAAATAGCATTTACAACTTACGATGAATGTACGTTGTACAGACACGGTAGTAGTCGGTTAAGTTTACATGTAAGAAATTATGTTGGAAAAAATCGTATGAAAACCAGAACTTACAATATTGAAAACTGGAGGATACCGTTGGTCTACAGTATTGATCTACAAAAAATGTTCATCACCAAAAAGAGTACAATAGTACAAAGCAAAGTAAGTTCCCGTCGAAATGGACGGTGAGCCAAAAACTCAATCAACGCTCAATTTTACTCAAAAATAGCAACAAGTTTTCGACGAAAATAACTGTTCATGCTTTTAGCGTTGGCAGTGAAATATATGTGTATAAAAGTGTAATATTTCACTATAATGTCATCTACTCCAGGTACTAAAAAAACTTAAGCCGCCGACCTTTCCAAAAACTTGTGGATTGAAAAATTAAAATTTCATCTATTTACTACATCAGGCAGGAAGAAGATATTTCAGACTAAAAATGTTACTTTCCTCAACCATGAATTAAAAAAAAGGTTCTTTTCCATTTTATTTTATAAGGTTAACTACAACATAATTATAGACACTTGTTCTAAAATACGTATCCATATTAGATTCTAAATTGTCTTTTAATAATGTTTCTCAAAAGTTTAGAAGCTGAAAATCTTAAATGAAAGGCTTTCAAAATTCAACTTGTTTTCGTGTGTAAATACATACATACTTTCATTTTGTATACTTTTTTTAAAATGTACAGATCAGACATCTCGAACTCTTTTATACAAGCTCTAAAATGTAAAAGCTCTAATATAAAGTTCTAAAAAATGGCAAATCCAGAAAAAAATCAGAGCCGTGAAATGCTAATGAATACTAATAACTAAAAAACCAACCATCAACCTAATAATATTGATTTAAATTTTTTTTATATATATGTATTGCAATTTGAACATGTCAAATTCACAAATCATGCAGTCATCTATGATAATTTTATTTTACGGTAGAATTATGTATGGAAATCCGGTCTGGTCCTTGTCCTCCTTTGGGTTTACTTGCAGCTACATAGGCCAAATACTGAATAACTTTCTTGGTATTTTCTGTCTTCCCCGCACCAGATTCTCCAGTACACAAGATTGATTGGTCTTCACGATCTATAATTGATTTACATTTACAAAGAAAGAAATTTTGTTATTATTATAATGATTCATTCGTTTTCCGAGAGAATTATTCATAAGAAATTTTATAAAATCTGTCATTTGTGGTCCGCGTAAATGTCATTGTTACAAATTCAAATATTTTTGATTACTATTGTGCATTATATTCCTTTTCTTCAAGATGGACAGGTTCTATAGTCAAGTACAAAATATTATGTGTTGGAAAGAAAAGGAGGCCAGGTACCTAAGGCTTACGCAAACCACCTTGATATTTTTAACATTTAATAGTTCATTAATTCCTTGTCATAGAATGTGCGATTTGCGATTCCTTTCAAATATGACTTACGTATGTGTGTACGTAGTACGTACACATGCAAAAAAATATGACACGGTATACTACAAGTATGCCTGTCAATTATGCGATTTATCATACAGGTATCAAATCAGTATATACGATGTCTGCATAATATACAGTATGTGTACAATATTATACTATATTATAGATTTAATAATATTTAATAATTATAGTATATACTTTACTTACGATATATTATATATCGTATTTACCGTGTGTATGTAATATGTATAGTACACGGTTATCTTGCAAAAAAGTACAATGTGTACTATTATACTACATATTTACATAATACCAATAGTATTACATGAAATCAATTGAATTAAAAAACTAAGCACAGTTTCATTGATAATTAGTTTTCCTATGTATGCATTAAAGACTCGAGAATAAAATCTAAAGGTATTAAAGTTAAAGCCAAACATCATTCATGATAATGATAATGACGTGAGCGTTATTATTATCACATGCCCCGCTGTTATCATTGTTAGTTTTTAAACTGTCAGTTCTGTACTTGCGAGAACTGCGGTAGATAAAATAGGTAAGAGTATAAAATATATAGCAAATATCTGAATACTATACTTTAATAAACAAGACTCGATAGAAATAACTCGGCGCAACAATATGGAAAAGAATTACATATATACATTACATATACAATAGGTACGCGTATGTATATTGTATTTGGGAGCAAACAAGGAGGAAACTGTGCCGGGAAGGAAAAAGGACACTGACTACAACATTATAAGAACATATTCGTAATTTAATATGATATGATATTATTATTACATATCTGTATATATCTGTATATAATATAAGAGTTGGGACTTTGGAAATGCCATTATGTCTTATTATCATATCCTATCGTATATTCTATCGTCTGGATGGCTGGCGTCCGTCCACTACGCACAGATATACATGATCGTTTAATTTAATAGAATAAGAATACGTGCATATGATACAAAACGGCTAAAGTAAATGACCAGAATAGGACATGATAAGATCCTCTCTCTCTTTCCATACAAGGAGTTATACATTCTTCTCCTTCTTTATCTCATTTATCAAATTCAACAATCCTTATTCTTTCTTTCTTTCGTTCCTTCTTTCCCTTATACATACATTTACCTTTAAGTCTGACGATACAAGCTTGGACACTTACAATACGTTAATAGGAATCACTATACATTCACTACACCTTAAAAGGAGAAACAAAATCTTCTCGTACACACACAATACTTTTACAATAAGGGCAATTTTTGACCAACTGTTTCTCCATACCATACATGGTTTTCTCTCCAACTATTTGTCATGTCATTGACTTTCTTTTTTAGCAATAATTTGAAATATTTTATAAATACAAACACTTGTAGACACACAATCATCCATAATTTTTATTATTATTAAATATATTCACTCGCGGCGAGTCTTTCCATCATTTCATCAATTTCCCACTTGCTCATGTGGTCCATTAACTATTTTTATTCCTCCTGCTACTATTACTTACTATACGGACTCATCAGCTGCATCAATCGAGTATGTACTTATAGTAGTAGGTATATGTGTGGTGAATTTGTGTTTTATTGTTTTTTCAACATAGTTATTGATTAATATTATTTGTTGTCTTTTTCTCGCTCTCGTAAAAGTATGTTTTTCGACTACTACTACCGCACCACCACCACCACTATATACTTACATACTATGATGAATATGTACTATTAATGTAAAGGTTGTTCGTTATCAAGAAGAAAAACAAAAGCGTTTGTAGGTACATTTATGATACTCAAATTAAAAAATATTGAAAGACCTTTCTAGAGCATGTCAAATGTTGTTTATGTCATGGAATGTCATGGATGTGTACCATACTAAGAGCACATACAATGAAATTGAAACGTCTTTATATGGGCAATTATTATTTTATACAAACTGACATAACCAAAATTTTAAATGATTGCTTTAAATCCTACAGTACTTGACTGATTGGATTCCCAAAAAATATAGACATACACATGACGATACAATTGAGTTGCAAAATTTATAGGCTCAATGAACTTATTTATGGACTAAAATTTGATTATTACCAAATAAATGCATCTTTTCCCAAGTACTGAATCTGAATACCATGTCATTTTATTATATTAAAATGAAATGAAAGAAATCTATATAAGAGGAAGATCAAAACAAAAAAATGCATGAGACAGACAGTCAGAGGATGTTTCTAATCAAACAAAAAATGATGTTTCATTACAATATTACTGACGTGAGTATGCTGTTGAGTACATATTACTACATATACATATGGGATTGTTTTAACATTCATATGAAACAGTAGGAATTTCATGATGAAATGATTTTTCTAAAACAGTCCAGCGCTATGAATTTCGCTAGAAAAAATTGCATTTTAATAATACAAAACATTGGAAAATCCTTCAGATGCCCTATGTTATTTACAGGAATAAAACTCTAATCTTGTGTGTTGGATGACTAACGAATGCATAAAGAGTATGTATAGCTTGCATGATGTAAGTATATAGGATTGCTGGAGCTATACGTGATAGATTATTGAAAACTTATATCAAAAAGTTGTTGATTTTACCACCATATCACCTTCCGTATTTAGCATATTTTTATCTTGTATTGCGATTCGCAATCCAGAGATTCAATCTATTTTCTAACTCCATACAATGGGTTATTTGTATTGCTAACATAATATTTCATTTTGTATTATTCATGACCGGATATAACCCACCTTGTCCTCTACTGAGTGGAGTCTAATCTGTTCAAAACCTAAACATTAACGAATGAAAAATGTGTGTGTGTGTGTGTGTGAGAGAGAGAGAGAGAAATAAATGATTCTGTTGATACCTTGTAACATTGAGCGGTATGCAGTGTCAGTAATGGCAAAAACATGAGGAGGAACTTCATGGCGTTTCTTTCCTTTATACAATTCCATGATTTTCTCAGTATAAATCGGAAGTCTCTTGTATGGATTGACCACAACACAGAATAAACCACTGTATGTCTGCAAAAAAGAAACGAGCCATGATAAAACATATTTTCCCTTTCGCAGAAAACATTTACACATTGAATATGGACAAACGAAGACATGACAAATCACAAAAATACGGCATACAGAAACTAGAACATTTCTTGGTACAAGTATAATTTATCATGAGAGAGAGCATCTTTAAATTAAAATGTATTTACATAAATAAGGCCAGAGTAATAACGATCCTTGATATTGTGAAGAACACTAGCTTCGTTGAGGCATGTAAGCTCCGCCATATCTTCCACTTTGTCAAATCTGTGGGTCAGAGGGTCAAAATATTAGAAGGTGAAGGGATAGGGTCAAAGCTGAATTCAATTCGGGAAATAATTAAGAATTTACTTTGGTGGATTCATTTTTTGAACATCATCCTTATTCACTGTCATTCTCTTTGATGTCTCGACAACTTCAACCTCCACATTATCACCAGTCTCTCCCTATATACATAGAAGCATAACAATTTCTCTCAAACTTTTTGTTTTATTGAATACATATTTACATAATTATTATAGTATGCAATTGATTTTTTTTAATGTACATAAGTAATAATTACACACCTTAATACCCGCAGCCACAAATCCATCTCTCTCGTGTGGTACCCAAACAAGTCTTTTCTGTGTCCACTCGGCCTGACTTGCTGGATCATTGATGACATTTCGATCAACTACCAAATATTTGAGATCCGGATCACTGGAATTATCTCCCTGACCTTGTGAGTTTGTTGATTGTTGCTGAGCAGCCGAATTATTCGGCTGTTTATTTGTAACGACCATGTTTTCTCTTTTTCTTCGTCTTCAATTCTTCCAAGTAATAAGTTTTAATAATGCTGACTAATTGCCTGTGGCTTACTTATCCACAACAATTACTCACTTTAACAATAATAAAATAACTATATAGGGTCGACAACGACGACGACGCCGACAACGATGATCAATTTCAATTGAATTTTTGTGTGCATATGTGTAAATATACTTATTCTTCACTACAATCAACAATAATAATGAATGATATTTAACTATTTGTATAGCGGCTTTCACACTAAGTACTTGCCGTATTTGAGTCACTATATTTTCTTATTTTTAATGTTCAAGAGGAACTTTTCTCCTTCTTTATATGTAATAATACTACGAAATTATTATAGTATACTATTAGTATTAAATGAATTATATATTTATTAATGGAAGAGGAAAATGTCTTGTAAAAAATACAAATATTTTGTCGAGATATTTTCCTTATATGTACTAAAATAACTAATTAACAGTATAGTGTAAAAATTTATTTTATTATTTTAGCTGTATTCTCTGTCCCAATGACAAATCATGACTGAATCATGGTACGTTGAATGCTCAACGGCTACTCCACCCTATCTGAATTTTGTGCCCTGCAAGCTGCATAAATAATAAACATTCCTCTCCACTTCTTCTATTGTATACATATGTAAATATATGAGAAACAAATTCATTCACAATTTTAGTCGTGAACGATGATGAGATCGCTAATTAAATACACATACGAGTAATTATTTGATATTATTATCCTGTACATACATTTCGCAGTTATGTATTCTTTATTTTGATTATGTATAAAAAAATTGATTGAAATAAAAAAATTCACAATCTTTATCTTATTGTACAATTTGTGTAAGTATTGTGTATCAAGTAGTATAGAGAATGTATGTGTCGATTAGGTATATATATTATATTAAATATTTTAATGATATATGTATTTCATATAAAAGCACAGTACGATATTCATGATATTGAGATATATATTTACGTCTATTTGATATTGATTGATATATTTAATATTCATCATATGTATACGTCTTTGATTTTTTGATAACGACATTTTGAAGATTATGGTTAAAATTATACGACGATTAGGTAGATTGACAATTTGTTGATTGATTGACAAACAAAGTACACAAATACATTTACTATAAAATTAGCATACTGTTAGATATATATAAAATTTATATTTAAATTATAAATAAATAAAATATTTACTTCCGAAGAAAAAGAAATGAAATTCGGGGGGAAAAACGCGAAACGTGATTTAAATTAAATCATCTATGTGATAAAAGTGAATAAGTAGTAGTGTAGTATGAACGTAAGCATATCACCCACCTCTGAACGTAGATGGATATTTTAGTTATATGTACACCCATTTTTGGGGGGATATTACTCAGCTATAGCTATTCAACATTAAATCCAACCGTTTCATTAACACTTAAAAGTAATTTCTGGTAGAAAATGTTTTTCGTCTCGTAGCGATAAAAATCGAGTCTGTTAAAGCAAGTATGAGCTTTCGGAAGATTTCCTGTAGGTCCTTCGACAAGATGCAGAGTGAATAATCGACTGAAAGTAAAAACATACAAAGACAATATTCTATATTTTGTATTCATAACAAATCACGTGAAGCGATAAATGATTTGACGTTAGGCAATAACTAATTTTGTATTTTTTTCTTGGTGTATATTAAAGAATTCTTACCAATTCCCTCCTGAACCTGTAATGTAATACAAACAAACAAATTTTTATACAGTTCGAATTTTTTCACCTCGTCACTGAATAGATTAAAGATGAAATAATTACAAAATAGTACAAATGCAAGTTATAAATGTAATACCTTGAAGATACTTGAAGCCTTGAACGGGAGCTCGACTTGATCCTGTCACGAATTGAAGAAGTTTACCTCGATCGTCATCGGATAATTCTCCGACAATTTCCCAAAACCACAGGTAATGTTGTGAGTTAGTATCTAAATTCTTAAGCTTTGTATTCTTTTTCCAGTCTTCTATATTCAATACTGGATTTCCATTTATTAGTAATTCCAAGTCAGCCTCATCGAACAAATGTAGGAGAGAGGCTGGAAGAACCTACGTATGGGTATAATGAAGAAAAAAACATTTATTATTATTACCTTATGCCTTTAATTGAATGATGTTTGATTTATCTGATAAAATGTCGAAAAAAACAAGAAAATAAAATAAATATTAACCTCATGGAATCCTTTTTGAAGACTGAGAAACTGCTGCTCAACTCCGAGCGTATATCGCCAAGCTACGTACAATCTTTAATTTTATACGTAAATGGATAACATTCAGTTAGTAACTAATGAAAATTTTATATTTTATGTATTAAAATTATGTGTAGGCTTACTTAATACATTGAGTTGTGAACGCCATTGATTTTGTTTTACTTACTTGACATACTCTTGTTTGTTACTGTCATTAAGAGAAATAAATTCTCCACCAGGTTTCAATTCTTGTGTCTTAATCAATCCATAACTCTCAGACTCCACCGTGAAATTCGTATCAATAACTCCTCCTTCAATCTCATTCTCCCTGTGTAATAACAATTTAACACATCTATTAGTTTCATGTACATACATTCATCATGTAACATAGTTGAATAGTAGACTTACAAAATCCACTGAAGACTAGAGTAGAGCTCGGGATCAACAAATCGAATATCATCCAATGTAATTGGTTTACCAAGTAACATCTTGTAAAAAGGTAGCGTGAACGAGCCATGAATAATATGACCATGAAAAACTGCCATTCCAATGATACGACCCACAAACTGGAAATAACTTAGATGATCCTGTAAAAATATTATTTAAAGCAATATTTTAATATCCAATCATACACGATAATTAAATCCAATTACCGTGATTCAATTTATGTAAGTATGTATATTTCTGAACATAGATGACTTACAGGGTTCACATTAGAATTAGAATTAATTTGAACAGCTCGATTGTCTTCCAGTCCAAAAATGAAGAGACCATAAGAAGGACAAAGCATTTCATGACTGAGAATATGAAGCCATTCTCTTGCTATACCCCCATAATCAAGTCCTTCTTCACCACGAAATTTCACCATCAGACGTTTTCTCAAGTCTTTTGCACGAAGTTTTAGTATAACTCTGTATGAATTCTAGATAGTAGGAAAGAAACACAATTTAGATTACATTTTGATACGAATTTCCTTTAAAATACAAGAATTTTGAAATTATTGGCGGAATACCATGCAATTTTCTCTATTATTATTATTTTTTTTGTATAACTCACTTCAAATATATCTTTTCTACTAATTTCTATTCGACAATGTCCATTATGGGGCTGCAGGAGTTGGATTTCCATTTTCAAGCCTTTGATTTTTGAGCTGAGATCCTGTTTTGTTTTCAAATGTTTCTCAGACGGCTTTCTATGCCCACCACCACTTACACTTGTGGCACCAAGTCCAACAGCATTTGTAGAATTTCTGCTCGTTGGTGTTTGGCTTGATGCAATATTCACGGTATGTGTTGTAGAATTGGATACATTTAAATCAGTTGTAGAAACTCTACTTGTATTGGGTACGACAGAAGAAGCAGTAGCGGGTATTACTGCAGTACTTGTTGTTGAGCTCTCTCCTCCTCTATTTGTTGTAACTTTAGTTTTACTTCGATCTCGTTCACGATTTCTTACAGTTATATTAATATTTGCTTCCGTTGTAACACCACTACTGCTACCACCACTACCATTACTACCCGTCGTTTTAACTATTGTGTTTTTACTACAACTACCACTACTATTTGCTGCTGCTGTTCCATGATTTATACTACTATCAAATGTGAGCATGAGTCTTGGATCTGTAAAATGTGTAGTCCTCGTGGAATGATCAACAAAATAAATTTTGCCTGTACCTGTAAGAAATTGAAAATAGAATACACGGTTGATATTATATCTTGTAAAATGATTGCACTTATTTGCTTTAAGTTATTTAAGGCTTTTTAGTTTTTGTTAGCAGAGAGAGTTGAAACGTGTTCCGATAGGAATTGAAACGCACCCTTTCACTTTAGTTTCAATTAGTACTCTAAAGTGAGCGGAGCTCGCGCAAAACGTATTTTTTTCGGTCGGAAGTTTATTATTATTGTGACAAGTGACGATGAGTCCCCGAAAGAAATTAAAGGGTGCCTCGAAAAGTAAATCAGATCCGGAAATGATTATACCAATAAGTATTCTCGTCCCAATACTGATTGCAAAAACTGCTTCTTGTGCAAGTACAAAGCCGATAATTCAAATGATCCTTATTTTAATGTGGTTTTATACTATGTGAACAAGACTGCTGGACAAATCACCAAAGATTGCGAAACAATGATACAGATTCTTTTCAAATACGCAGAGTTACTTGGAGTCCTTCTCTGATATCAAGCTGCCATTTCAAGTCAACTGTAAATCAGAATTAAATAAGGAATCCCTAAAAGATTTTGTCCAGTCTGTCGACATCCCCTATTTCAGTCCTCGTCGAAAAGATCACCTGCAATCACTTGACAATTAAGCAATTTTAAGAGATGCAGATAATGTTCCACTTCGGTATCCACTACTCCAGGCGGAAACGGAACTCAGTGAGTAAGGCGAATACTTTTTTCCCACACTACACACTAATATATAATAATATAATTTTTTGCTCATTAATATACCTATTGACGTTTATCAAGTATAATGAATTAACTTTAGAATAGAAATACCTAGATATACAGACCTATATGTATATTTAGTATTTGTTCAATATCTATTAACAATTTTTTCTCTATATATAATTACAATATCCTAATATTTATAAATTACTGTCGCACACTTAAAAATACTTTTTACAATTTCATTTATTGACGATCCTATATAATTTCAATTCCGACCAAACTATTTGCATATAGTTTATAAAAACGAAAAGAACACCAAATGAAAATATTATTATTATTAATTTACTATGGTGTTTGTTAGAACAGCGCTTCATAATTCTAAAACTTTCGTTCACTCACAAATATACAAAACTTGCTATAAGTGCTTTGTGTGGGTAAAACTTATTTTTTGAGCTACTCAATCTGGACATTTAAAACAATATATAGTGTTTTTAAAATAGGTTGTAAAAACTTTCCATCTTGACCATAATATATACATATAGAAAATATAGATGTGTAAAATGTGTATATATTTACTTGTTGTACGAAGTTCCCATCCCATCGGAAGAGGAGTTAGTACATGATCATTGGTAACAACATTTTTATCAACACTTGGATGATACCATGAACTGGATCCAGTGGATACTTGATAGTAGTACACTTGACCTTGCGGTGTTGTTCCTAATACAAGCAAAACAGGAACAATTACTACCTTTCTAGGAACATCATAGATTTGTTAATACATGTATAATGTATGCATAAATTTTATAAAATACGAAATAAAAATATACACATTTAAATAGGATATCTTACGTATTTCATAACCAGCTGGAACAATAATTTTTAGATTTTTAACAGTATTATTGCTACTATTAGCATTGTGATGGCGACTAATTCGTCTGATTGGATTTGAACTAGCAGATGATGATGTAGTAGTAGATGTTGTTACTATTGGTGTTGTATTTGTAGCAGCATTAGTTGTAGCTAATGCAGTTGTAGTTGTTGAAATATTATTGACACTACTTGATGAACTAAGTCCGGTGGAGTTGGCTGAAGTAGAGACTGTGATTTGTGAAGGAATATCATCTAGATCTGGTGATGATGAAGATGATGATGTTTCTTCATGTGTTCTTTGAACTGACTGACCATGAATTTCTGATGAGTTAATATCATTTGGTGATTTTGGGCCTTCTCGGGATTGTACTTCAGAGTTACTACTACTACTATTCATTTTTGGCATTAAATTATTACATTTTTCCACGTCCAGCCTTTCCTCTTCGTCTCCTTCTCCTATTATTATTATAGTCATCATAATACATTCATGTAGTATAAATTAAATCCTCATAATAACTACAAGTTTTACTGTCAGTTTACCATTTATTGGATCAGAATGATTTGGAGAAGTAGATGACGATGAATGAGCTGCACAAGAAACATTTCCAAGTCGATCAACGATTGCAACAACAGGTATAGAAGATTTAGATGCCGTTGTACTAGTAGATTCTCTGGACATGAGACTAACAGCAATTTGTCCCCGTACAGGCTCATTATCATTACAAGTTGCTCGAACTAAAGTCATTAATTGTGGTCCTGCATCTTTGAGCCGATTTATAGATTTAACAGAGAGATGAACACAACCCATGAACCCACTATGAGATGATTCCTTGTGTAATTTTCGGTAATTCCAGACTGATATTGTAATACTGTCCTTGGATGTTACGTTTCTATAGATCATTTAGTCATCATATAAAAATTAAATTTTAAATTACTCGAGCCATGTGACATTTGTTGAGGAGAAAACATAACATTAATTATATTTACGTGACTTACAAGTCAAAGTATTGATTCCATGATGGATTGATAGTCTGTTTCGACATGGACGTCGAGAAACTTTGATGACTTCCTACAGAAGCAAAACAATGAGAAAAAGAAAAATTAATAAAGAACAGTATATACTCAACTGTATATCATATTTGAACATTCACTTCTGTTGATTTATACCATATGTAATGAATTCATATTTTATAATAAATTTTTACATGTACATAGTTCGTATTGTTACATATCTATTCGCAAGTTAAATTTTATTCTTTTACTGCACGTATTTACACGTATACATGATGTACTTTTTTGTGATAAATCACAAGCACTCACCATCAACACTAACTTTTGCGTACGGGTCCGGAAGTTTAAAAAACTTTTTAGGTATAGAATTGATATAGAATAAGCAATAAAAAAAAAGAACCACACAGCAACAAATTAGACTTTCAAAAATAATATACAACAGGATTTGTTTGTCGATGATTCTATTATCTTATATAATAATATATATATAATGCGTACCTCTTTTTTAACCAAATTCTTTGCTCCAAATACTATATATATAGAACAGGAAAAAACACAAATGACATTTATATTAGGTATACAGCATACATATACTTACATGAATTATATTAAATATATGAGTACTTGTCACCTATTTTGTACATTTTCTACTTACTTGTAATTCTTATTTTAAAAGTTGGTTTACGAAAAAATGGTGGAGGAATATTTTGAGGAGATTGTTGATGTATATTATTTTTTGATATACTCAAAGCAGCCGTTGTTGAACTCATTTTCTTGATAATGTATACTTATAAACTCTTTTGATATGGAATTTCATCAACAACGCCTCAAAATAACTTTTTTGTTATAATATTAAAAACTTCCATCATTCGCTAATATGTATATATATTTATCATATATAGTTGATAATCTAATCATCGTCGTCATTGATAAAATCGCCCTTTTTTTAATTACAATTGTATAAATAACACATAATTGTCTTATAAACTTTTTTTTATAACATAAAATAATGTATAATATTATAATTTGACTGCGATTGATCGACTGGCTACATAAGTGATATGTGGTTTGTTATTGTACTGTGTACTGCTTTTCTCTGCGATTACAATATTATTATCCTAACAATTTATAAATTTAACTGTCGCACTCTCGCACTTAATAGGTACTTCTTTAATATTACAATTTTAATTTTATTAATTGACGATCCTATAATTTCAATTTCGACCCCACACTGTCTACAAATTGTAACCACTTCAAAAACAAAAAGAACAACAAATGCAAATATTATTAATGTTACAATGTGTGTTTTAGTTTAGAACAGCCTCATAATTCTAAAAATTTCGTTCACACACTCACTATATACACAAATAAAAAAACTTGCTACTCTATATATATCTCTGTGTGTGGTGGGTAAAGCTTATTTTTGATCTTACTCAATCTGGACATTTAAAACAAAAGTGATTTTAAATGTCACAAACTCCCTATTAAGACCATCATGAACTGTTGTTATTATTATTCTCACTTAAATTTGTTGTTTTTATATATTGAGGCTGGATAAAAAAAGTAAAGGAGATGAACTGAGGGTAAAAAGTTATCATATAGGTACAGATAGGAAATTGGCAATTATATAGTCGTCTGCCCAGTCAAGACTTTAGATGGTGTGCGTTGGAC
>JAIUND010003897.1:0-13940 GCA_034699125.1 Gisinianus flammeolus | reverse complement strand
CTGTATTGTTAGTAAAATATCATGTAGAAACATATTGCCTATTTTATGGTACCCTTGGCCAGTGCCTATCACCGGCGTGGACTTGGGAAATAATTTTTTTCTAAACAGTTACAACGAACGGGAGACTTTGAGGATTTATGATGCCTAAAGGGCCTGATTCGGAACCTTAATGTGACTTGTATATTGTGTAAAAGATGACTGTGCATTTTATGACACTTTCCAATAAGATCTAGTTTGGGGGCGGACTTAAGTACCTATGGATATTTTCAGAGAGACCATTGGCTGCTCTTACTTTGAAGGAAGCGTTATTGTACACGTTTTTTATCAGTCTTATTAATTTACCACATACATTCAGTTTAAATAGGTTTTCCCATAGCAGATTATGACTATCAGAATCAAAAGCACGTTTAAAATCTAAAAATACGGCAAACACTTTACCTTTAGGAATCCTTATACGATTTTGGACAATAGAGTTCAATGAGAAAATTTGGTTCGTACAGTTTCTTCTTTTTCTAAATCCGGCTTGCAATTCAGGTCGTATGCTATAAAGTTCAGCCCGTATTGCTAGTCTAGCATTTAACATGTGAGTAAACAATATTTTTATGCAATTAATAAGTGATATCTCTAAAATTATTTAGAACACCCTTTCCCCTCCTTTTGCGTTATGTGATTATCTCTATTTGTGTCCAGTCGTCTGGAAAACATTCAGTTTTTAATAAGTTATTAAAAAGTTCTAATAGGTACTCAATCCAACTGTCTGATAAATATTTTAGGTATTCATTTGATATGCCATCAAGACCTGGCGTTTTGTTATTTTTTAGACATTTAATTGCTGTTAACAGTTCAGTACGAGTAAAGCTATTTATTAAATGTGGGTAGCTATTATTTACAAACATTTTATTATTTGGAATTTTTACAGGCATTACACCTTTATAGAAATCCTGCCAGATTTCTTTACAAATAACATTAATGTTTTATTTTCTAGTTTAATAACTATTTACTGTTTTCCAAAACACAATTGAGGATTTTGTGTTGCTTAACTTTTCACTTTGGGAATTTTGGAATTCTAATTTTTTATCATAACATACGTTTTTAAACTTCTTTTTTATAAACAAATAGTTATTAATGTTTTCTCGTGTGTACAGTTGTTTCTTTTAATTTTGATTCTATATTTCCTGACTATTTTTTTCATTTGAACACATTCTTTATCAAACCACGGTTTATTTTTATTTATATTTAGTTTAACTCTATTTGTTTTACAATTTGTTTTGCTTGCTACCTCGTTAATTGTTTCCTTAAAATATTGAGACATTTTGTTTACATTGGTGTGGTTAATTGGATTTAACAGACTTAGTTTTTTGTTAATTCTGAACAGTTCTCAGAATTAATTTGAATATTGTAGCTTTGTTTGTTTATAGTTGTGTTTGTACTTGTAGGAATTTTAGTTTGCCCAGAAACAATTTTTGTGCTAATTGGGCAATGGTCGGAGACCGAGAAATCTAGAATTTTAAATTGCTAAATATAGATTTTGATTCACAAAAATATAATCAATTACACTTTTACCATTTGGGCTGACAAAAGTAAAATTCCCAATTTCATGACCCCTTGTTCTTCCATTTAACATTATCATGCAATTCTCTTCCATTGTACAAAGTAATTGTTTTCCTTCCTCATCATATTTGTTATCAAATGAATTCCTGTACATTGAGACCTTTGGATTTGTAAATAAGTGAGTATCAACTATACTTGTATTTGACGTGTGGGCATTAAAATCTCCACCTACTATTATATTTTTGCAACTGTTTTCATTAAAAAACAATTTCGACTGTATTATTAAAATTATGTATACCTGTTCCGTATTTAGTTTTGTTCTTGTTAATATACACATTAAAAACTGTGTAGGAAGTGTTTAGCACTTTGTCTTGTAATGAGATACAAATTAAGTTATCCTCTAACAAGATATTTTCTGATATTACATAATTTTTTTAAAGAGTATAGCCAGTCCTCCAGAGGGTTGTTCTCTGTGATTGATTAATTTTGTGGCTGGAACATGAATACAACTACATTCATTTACAATATAGCTAATATTTAATAATACATTTGTTTGCCATGTTTTCTGTAGGCATATAATATCATATTCCATAACTTCATACATTTCATCCTTATCTAATTTATTAATGTCTGAAAATCAGTGGATATTCCAAAATAATGTTTAAGTATGTGTATTTACAGTGTGAGTGTGATGGGCACGATCCTAATGAGTATCCATATTATTTTCCGTTTGAGCTGTCGTTTGTATGCCATCACTTTTGAAGATCTTTCCCTGAATTATACATGTTGAATAGATTATTTTTGTGCTTCTGATTGTCGGGGTGTAAGTTCCCATTTGGATGATTGAAGAGATTAGATGATTTTTGATTTTTCGATGCTCTGGGGATAGATTTTCAACATCCTTGAGTTCCAATCCATTTAATGTCTTCCAAATTTTTAACATGTCAATTACTTCCTTCCTGTCGTTCAGTTCAATTATTATTGGTTGTGTTTTACCTGATTATGTATTCAGTCGGACCGCTCTACATATCTCAATATAGGTTAGCTCTAGCAAGTCATTAGTAGTATGTTTGGCATTTATCAATGGTGTTTTTTCCTTATTACAGACTACTCCGTAAATAATAATAAATTATTTCCTTTTCTTATTTTGAAGAGAATCAATTTAAGTCCTTAAAGTTGACAGTTCCAATTTGTAGCCATAAATTTGAATTTGGATCACAGTAAGTTTGAAGTCCATTTTAGTTGCGTAGCTTTGCGTTTTTTGATGCATGCTGGGCGCCGTCAAAGTTTCTTAAGTTGTTTTTGATTATTATGCGACATTTTGTCCATAATTAAAAATAGTTATATAACTTATATGTAAAGTGTCATTCATTTAAATTTAGTCAATTAAATAAAATTAAAACTTAATTAATTTGTTCCAACTTATCCATTAGGAATCCCTAAATCTGTATAGAAGTATAGTGTACAGTAAAATACGCGAAAAGCCGGGGCTTAGAGGAGAGAGAAAAGGTCTACTATTTTTAATCCGACAGTAGATATATTTAATACCTATACGACTATACATTCAATTTGTAGGAACTTCGATGATATTATGTGATAATATAATTCCTGCGATTTTCAGTAATTGGATCATGATTAAATAATTATGCATTGTTTTGTCACAGCGCCGAGAAACTTTCAGGGAAAGTTTCCCTTTCAGGGAAAGTTTCCCTTTCAGAATTTCCCAGTCCGTTGGTGAGCACATTGCATGAGCTCATACGGCGGATGTTTAGAGTTGAGTCAGCATGTGGCTGACGTCATTTCATGAAACCCAATCCTTTTTTTGTGTTCTCAGACAGAGACACATTATTATTATCATAGAACCTTTTGAATAAAGCAGTCGAGTCTTATTTGGCTGTCTACAATTGAAATCCCGTTGATTTTGTAATTCATTTTTATTCACGGGAAATCCAGTTTATGGATTTCCCAATTTACTCTCATTTTCACATCAAACTCATCAATTTAAACATGCATTTAATCCTAAATCCGAAACAGCCTGTGTGGACATTGTGTTTTCAATGGTGTTTGTGGGTGGTCCCTAGGCTGGTTGTACGAAAAGGATGGTACCACCGCTTCTTCGTCTCACAGCGGACGTTCTTCTTTTTCTTCCTCGCTGGACTATTTGTTGGTGGACGCGGCTGACTTCAGTTTTCTCTTGAGCCCATCCGTGACGCATCATATTCCCACTTAATTCAAGGAAGATCCTCGGCCAGGACATTGACAACCAACAGCAGGCGTCCAACATCCTCCCCCCGCCAACTCATTAAAAAAGAGAGCGAGAGTGGAGACGGACAGCCCGATGCCCCAACTCAGGAAACTCGCTTTTGTGAGGGAATCGCTCAGCTTGATAGCCGACTGACTCTCGTTGAACCAGTTTCTCATACTCAATATTATTGGTTTATCCTTGGCGAATTGACTTTCAAACCAGTAGTTGAAAATCCCGCTGCTCCTGATGGAGTCAAGTGTGTGAGCGAGGATGTCACCCAAGGACAAAACAAACATCCAGCCACTTGTTATTTCAAAAAACCGTTCCTGCCCCGTAAAAATCCGTCGCCCAGCCGCGGAATTCATAATTTCTATAGCGTCTGTAGGACTCGGTTGGTCGTATAAGAGGTAGCCGGATCGACTCTGCCCCAAAAAGCCCTTTATTGAGGCGACATTTACGGAGCGGATTCGTTCCACGAGGGCCACTGCCGCTTGAGAGCCGCGTCCCCGGACTGCACTTGCTCTCCTTTCTTCTCACGCTCCTCGTCCAACTTTTTCCAATAATTCAACAGAATCCAGGAGTGTGCATACACAGCTGGTGATGCTCCAAAGAGGAATCTGTCGTCGGTCAGGAGTTCGTTCAGACCTCGATCCCCTTCCGCCGGCAGACGGAGGATCTGAAAGGACTTGAGGACCGTCGTGTACAAAGTAGTGAGAAGGAAAACTGCAAAGATCCACACGGAAGTCCAACCCCAAAGGCGGCTCCTGCGCGGCTTCTTCCCAACAACGCCCGTATCCGCTTGAGTGATAGACTGACCCGCAAAGGGCGACAGCGTGAGCGCAAACGCTAGACCCAGCCCTCTATTCCAACCATTTAAATTTGAATCCGAAAACATTCCCCCCAATCCTACGTACATCAGGCCCAAAAAGAATAGGGCCCTGGCGGAGAGGACGGTGACCCCGACGGCGGCCCAAGATCCCCAATCAAACGGCTCGAGAAAGTCTTGAAAGCAGAATGGGGCTTCGGCTGCGGAGTGCGAAAAGTAGACGAGTTTCATGAAGGTGTTGGCAGTGCCGACCATGGGGATGGTGTGAGTAGTCGGAGTAAGGAGTGAATTTGGAAAGATTGTCCCAGACGTACTTCCCTCGAGTGGGACGAGCCTGGGCGTGAAGTTCAAGTGAGGAGGGCAAAGACATGGATGTTCTCAATGGTTTCTCCCCCGTAGAACTTTCGTCCATTCAGCCCCTCCCAGTTCAGCTCCCGACGCCGGTCAAGTGATGGCTCCTTATCGGCCGTGACCATGGCAATCGGAAATTGGAACCAGATCAATGGGATATTCTGTGGGGGAGGCGAGGAGGAGTTGAACATAACATGAGTCCCCGAATCTCCGTATTTGGGAATGCATCTCCCGTTCGACTCGACTATGGATCTCCACCCATCCCGTCTCCAAGGGAGCATAGAAGAACGTGAGAACGTCCCTTAAGAGCTCTGCCCGCATGCGCATGTCGAAGGCATCTGTAGACTCGAGCGCCCTCATCTGGCTCACATGGACAAGCTTCAGCAAGACGAGGAACTGACAGCAGTGGAACGGCTCCAGGATTTCCAGAACACTCAATTGCGGGAGCTGGATGGCATCCACGAGTCCCAGCCTTTGTTTTGGGAAGTCCAGTGTCGGCAGGGAGTGGGCGGAGCACATGACGAAAAGAAGGAGGAGGTAGATGAAAAAGGAGGAAACGTCTGGTAAATCCCGCATCGTACAAAGAGTTCAAAGCCTATTAATGGGGATTTAAAGAATATGAAGGATTGAGTGTGGCTCAAGGCTGGCCAATTTCTGAGTTGAGAAATGGCTTGGCCGACGTGGCGTTGTTAACTTGAGTGCTTACGCGTGTCCATCCCAATTCCAATTGGACGAGATATTTGATAGGATCGTGGGTCTTGCATTTCTTTCACAATTTCATGCATTCATTCACAGTTTCATGTTTGAATTAATATGATTGAAAGACTCTCAAACTAAGTATATATAGTGAGAGCTTCCAAAAGTTACCAGCTTCCAAAATTTGCCAACTTGGTTTGTTACTTGTATTTTTAAATGCAGCTTTCGCAAACAAAATATTTAGCAGGCATGTAGCCCGGATAAAGAAGATTAGTTTATTGTATTTTCAACTTTGATAGACCGATTAAATTGAATTTAAAAAATTATTGAAAATTGTATGCATAAAATCCATCTAAATGAAGTCTCTGCACGTCTTGACTGGGCGTAAAAGTCGATTTCTGCAGCTGTAGTGCAATTTAAGTAGGATTTTTTGTTCCATCACAATATTTGGACATTTTCCAAGTTGGAAATGAGCAAAATCCATTTCGGAATTTAAATCCACTATTTAATTTCATAATTTGAATGTGACGTGTCTTAATTTAAACTGTGCGTCCAAAAGTTACCACCTCGTCTCATCCTATGTCTTGTCCAAATTGGAAGATCGTCACGATAAAAAATCAAAACAGGAAACAAATAAAAATAAACCAAACCAAAATCAAAAACAATGTTATTAAAAATAAAATATAATTAATTACGCCGTAATTAAGAATTTACACCGAAATAATTCGTTGTTGTGGCCTGAAACAAAACAAATTCCATATATTTACACTTATTTAATTTATTTGAAGGTAATTAAAGATTTGCACAATATTATGAACATTCGAGATTAATCGCAATTGTAAAAAATGCAATATCAGCTTTTGACTGCGCATAAAATCAAAGTGAAAAGTTGCACGCAGATAAACACAGATTTTGTACCCAAATATTATTAAAACACGTTGTTTACTTACTTTTGTAATTATTGGGCGAATAATAATTGCTGATTGATTCTTTCTTCTGTTTTATAATCCCCAGTTTCCAAAAATAGGATACAAGAAAGTATGAAATTATTGCGGCTCAATAAGATACAATGCAATGTACATACGATAACTTTTGGACGCATTGTTGGTACCTTTTGGACACATAGTCTGTTGTCGAGTCATTCTTCGAAAATTTAATTACAATTATGTAGATTGAAAGTAATTACCATTTAACTCCGTAATATCCTGAAAGGCTTTGAAATTCTATTTCAATTGACATTTTGACGACCAAAATCCATCAACTACAACGGAAGTTATTTAAGAAACCAAAAGGGGGAAACTTTTGGACGCTCTTACCCTACCCTATATATATTCACATTATACACACTGTTGTTAATGAAGAAAATGATGAAAGCATTCAAATTCCACTTCCATGAACAAATTAGTCAATTGATCTCATATTAATTTCTGCAGGTATGGTAAAATCTATTTTCCTTATAGTAAATGAACAAAAAACATTGTTCTTTTTATATACTAATTATGTACTAATTATGTACTAATTATTCGTATATCAAGAAAGGACCCTATATGCAGGATCCCATTTGAACAAAAGTAGAATTCCTAATTGCATCTCCAGTTCTTTTGTCCAACATTATCATGGAATTCTCTTCCATTGTATTAAGTAATTGTTTTCCTTTCTTCTTATATTTGTTATCTAATGAATTCCTGTACATTGAAATCTTTGGATTTGTAAATAAATGAGTATCAACTACACTTGTTTTTGACGTGTGAGCATTAAAATATCCAACTACTATTATATTTTTACAATTTTTTTTATTTAAAATTTTTCTCATTGTATTCTTCAAATTATCTAAGTTTACATGTATTTTATTTAGTTTTGTTCTTATTTGTATACACATTGCAGATTGCGTAGGAATTATTCAATATTTTGTCTTGAAATGAGGTACACATTAAGTAATCCTCTAACAAGACAGTTTCTATGATTATATAAAGATTGTAAAGAATATAGCTAGACCTTCAGATGGTTTTCCTCTCTGATTAATTATTTTGGTAGCAGGAATGCGAATACAGTTGTATTTATTTACAAAATAAGTAATATTTAATATTAAATTTGTTTGCCATGTTTCCTGTAGGCATATTATATTATATGCCATAAGTTCATTCATTTCATCCTTATCTAATTTATTAATGTTTGAAAATCCGTGGATATTCCAAAATAATATGTTTAAGTACGTATGTGTATTTACAGTGTGAGTGTGATGGGAGCGATCCCATATATTCAGTATCCATATTATTTTCCATTTGAGCCGTCATTTTTATTCCTCCCTTTAGAGGTTTTTCTCCTCAATTATACTCCAGTAGGTGATTATTTTTGAGTTTCTGATTGTCAGGGTGTGAGTTCGCATTTGGATGATTGAAGACATGAGGTGATTTTTGATTTTCCGATGCTCTGGGGATAGATTTTCAATAACCTCGAAATCCGATCCCTTCAATTCCTTCCAAATTTTTAAGATGTCAATTACTTACTTTGTTCCTGTTATTTAGTTCAATTAGTATGGGTGGTGTTTTGCCTGATTTTGTATTTTGTCGGACCGCACTTGATATTTCAATTTCAGTTCCGGTAAATCATTAATAATGTTTGGCAGTTATTAATGGTGAACGAAATTAGCCCTTGTAATTATTTAATTTAATAAATTAAACTGTTCAAAATACGGTGATTCCGATTGACTTTTAAGATGCTGATGATCTGATGATTTTCTATAGTCGCTCGCCAAATTCACTATAAGCTCAAAACCGATGATTGTGGATTATAAATAATCGATAGATTTTCATTTATTTTTCTTATAAATAGAATACTCAAAATCTCATTAAATTGAACTTATGCTATTGGATTTGTTAATAATAATATAATGTGTCAGTTATTTTTCTTAGAGAGAAAAAAGGACGACTCGACACATGAACTCTTCAGATGATAGTTTCGGGATTTTCTTCTAATCCTATTCATGTTGCTTACTGTTCGCTCGAACATGGTTTTCCATCGTGATCGATGTGAAGTTAAACATTGTCAACTCTGATAACATATTCAAATCATCTTAATCTTTACTTCTCTAAATTATTTACTAGGTAATATTATTTGGATATGTTCCTCACTCGGAAATCCTTAGTGGATAATATTTTACAAGAGAGAATTCAGCTATATTTTAACATGGGGAAAATATTACGATCAATATCATGATCTCACAACTTCAACTTTACAAGATAACAGTTCTCTAGATTCCTTCTTTAAACCTAGTCGTAAATATTTATTTCTTGGTCTTCGACCATTTGAATGTACAATTTTACTTTGGAGTTGAAACTCCCTATACTAAATACATACTAAACTTAGTATTAAATGTGTGTTTTGTTCGTGACTTATTTATAGGTATGTATACATCCATTGGAATTATCCTAGAAATACACAAATAATATGGACCATCTCGTCCTCACCCATTTAAACTTTGAGACGACTTGGGGAAATATCATGATCATAATAATTGAACACCAAAAATTACAAAGAAATGGAAATAAATATAATATAATATAATAATATTTATGAATGTCGATGTACTTATTCGAGAGCCAAATCCAACAACGTATTTGTCCCGAATTTCACCACACTCCATTCTTTGTTGATCAGCGTATTTCACCAGAGCTCTCGTCTCCTAAATTCATGACAAAAAATAATTGAAACGATTATTAATTTTGATGTCAATTCAAAACAAATGGTGTGTTTTCCTTACTACAGACTACCCCGTAAGTAATAATAGATTTCTTCCTTTCTTTATTTTGAAGAGAATCAATTTGAGTTCTCAAAGTTGCCAGTTCCAATTTTTAGTCACCAATTTGAGTTTGATCCCAGTAAGTTTTGTGTCCATTTTAGTTTCATAGCTTTGCATCTTTTGATTCATGTGAGCCATCAAAGTGTCTTGTGTTGTTTTGGCCGAGTTTGAGATTTGATTGAGAATCAATTCCAGTTTCAATTTTAATTCGTGATTCATGATAATTTTTGTATCACAATACACCGATTATATGTATCTTAACGCCTTTTTAGATGGATGTTATGGGTAACCGTTGGGTCACATATACTTAAAATTACCATTTAGTTTGTTCCTATGGTTGAGAGATCCCGTGAACCATGCCTTTAAGTTGGATTATTTTTATATATGTTTCGTGGTGATTGCCTGGGATTTTTGTATTTTCACTATGTTTATGATCAGAGAATGTTTCTCTATCCAACGACAATAGTGCGATTTTCCTACAAATGAACCTTTACTTTTATTTGTATGGAAATGGTTAGAGGATTTTTCAAAGTTGTACCCCGTTTAAATTTACCGCCCCATTTAATTCAATTTATGTTATATATTATTAATTACATTTAGCTGTGATCACCATTGACGCCTAACTCATTTCCAATGTGTACAATTATAAGGACCTTAAGCTTAAGTGTAAAGGGAAAGAGTGCAAGCTGCCACTTTCAGATCCAACTCACAATTCAAACCTAAAGTGGATATTTATAATAGGAATCACCACCACGTTTAATATCATGAACATTCTAGTCCTACACCCAAATACCCCTTACTTACAGTATGTAGTAGTAGTATTTATTGATATAGGTCCGAACGACCTCTTCAATAGGTAAAGTTACATGATTTTTTCAGTCAATTTACATGATGATTGACCTGATTTAGTAAATTTATTATTTATTTTTATTATGCTTATTACAGTTATTATTGTATCTTACGACTGATTGAGGACAGGAAATTGTATACATTTAGGATATTGTTTTTTTCAATATTTTCATTTAGCATTTCAAACCAGTTTGTATCATTGTATGCTATGCTTGTAGAGTCAGGTAGAAAAGTGTTTCTTTCCGTTTGGAATTTCATACATTTAAATATTCGGTGGAACCAAGTTCCATGGTTTGCTTGGCAGTGAGTACAAATATCTGTTTGTGTAAATTTCTTATCATTTACGTATAGGCTTTTACTGTTTATACGTAGTCTAATAAAAACAGCAGCAGTTGGAATTTGGAGATTAAAGTTAAAGTAGGGTTCTGTTTTGATGGTTTTCTTGATATACTTGTAATATCCTGTAGATGACGATTTATTCGTAATACATCTTCATTCCATTGTTTTCGATTAAAGTTCTCTAGGACGCGTTGAAGCTTGATATTTAGTATTTTATGATTTTTCTCGTATATTACATTTGTAGTTAAAAGGTCATCTCCTACTATTTTTCTTAATTGATGTAACCAGTTGTATTCATATGGCGCTTTTGATTTTATAATTTTATTGTAGCAGTTGTTTAGTAGGCTATCATTTGTGCTGCTTAACATTTTTAACCATGTACTAAAAGCTTGTTTTACTACATTTACAGTGATTTCTGGCATACCTGTTTCCAGCCTAAGTACATAATCAGGCGTATTTTTAGGTAGTCTTAGTACTCGTTTGATAAATGTATTTTGTATTTTTTCTACCACATCTAGGTATTTTAATGACCATATGTGAGATCCATATAGTACAACTGATTTGACAAGAGAGTTAAACAATTTAATTTGTATATAAGATAAAGGGAGTTTACCTTTTACAAAGATTGGCCAAGATGCATGAATTGCTTTGATTCCTTTGGTTTCAAATTCTTTCGCAGTCTTAGCGTATATACCGTTACAGTTAAATTTCATACCTAAATATGGATATTCCTTAACTCTGTCGATTTTACTTTTCAAATCCCAATACAAAACATCATCTGCTTGCAATTTTTGACCTTTTTGAAAAATTAAAATTTTGGATTTTACTTACAGTATGTATATACCTCAGCATTTAAAATTAACGTCGTTTTTAATGAGAGCGAGAGAAAAAGTTGTGAGGTCATACACACACACAACAACAACAAGGCATACGTCTCAATTTTCCTCTTTCTCTCTGTCCACACCCTACGTACTTTATTTTGTTCCTGTGAACTTTGAGGATGTGTGCGAAGTCTGTCAAAGAACCTTCCACAGTCCACTCATCCACACATCGTAATCTTGCTTGTGCATGTACTTTTTATACAAATTGTGGAAATTTGATATATATTGAAGAAGAGAGAGCTCAAAAGAAATCTCACTCCTCACACACAATCAATATTAATGCACAAACAGTGGAAAAAAATGGCAGCACACAGGGATTGTTTGGCGCCCAAATAAAAAATGCGGACTTTTGCCGTGTGTCTGTGCGTATATATAGATAGAATTTCATGGTTAGATTCAAATTGACTTGACGTTTATTCTTAATAAATTAAATTGAGCATAAAATGACAATGACAATAAATGTACATATGTAGTATTTAATATCAATATCAATATGAGTAAATATAAATGGGGACGTCCCTTTTATTTTTGCATGCATTGTGGATCTACTTACAACTAAAATCCATCACAATTCATTAATTACACAAATTTGACAACTTATACAATCAGTCAGTTTGCGGTTGAATTTGAATTTGAATAAGACGCCGTGTACACACTGAACTGAATACACAAATGTAGTTGTAGTATAGTATGTACATACAAATATTACAAATGAGGAAGAATGATTACAGAATATGCAGGATTTATATATATATATAATAAATATGTATATATATCGTTGGCTTAAGTCCAAAAACGTCCGCACTATAATGTTGGGCCGCAAACGGTGCATGAATATGCGTGTACTCCATAGGCTGGTATATATACGCCTTCTGAGGCCATTATTAGTTGAGGCTTTTTCGACTTACAATTAGACCAACCATGTATTATTACCTATATGAACGATAAATATAACAAGGTATATTGGAGTGACTCGTGACTCTGACTACAAACAATAAAAATAACAATGATTTGAATTTGACCCCTCTTTTTTAGAACGGGGTTTCCCTTCATCTCAAATTCCAAACTCCTCTATTTATATATTTATTTAAGCCTTCTCCTCCGTCTTCTGTTTTGGCGTCCAAATGGCATTCAAGTGGCCGGCAGTCTCCTCCACCAGCTCTGCACTCAAAAATCCGGTATGATCCCCTGAAACGGCGTGAACAGTGAACGGCCCCACGCAATTCTGCAATATATATGTATTTATCAATTACCCATATTCGTTAGGCAATCATCAAGGAAACAAAATCTAAATGTTTTCATTCTAGTTTGATTTGAAAGTTTGTGGGAGGATGGAATAAGATGACTCAAATAGTGGGGAGATGGAGATGCATCACTAAAAAACCACAACATGTTGTTTACCTCTTGCACATTGTAGTTTTCATCGAGGATGTTGGAGAACAAGCTGGTCTTGGTGGCGCACTTGACGAGTGTCGTATGGCCATGATATTTGTGGGTGGGCTCATGCGAGTTGAGCATCCCCAGGAACGATTTCTTATTATCACAGAATTTAGTCACTTTCTCCTCGGGGAGATTGGGGAACAGCTGTTTCGTCGTAGACCGGAACAGTTTGTCATTCGCCTCCAAGTCATCCGAGACTTTGTCCTTGACGTACTGCTCCAAGAAAATATACATATATAAGGGTTAAGTCATACGTTCAGCCAACTCAAATATGAAACAGGCGCCCTAATTTATGTATAAAATGTATAGAAAAGACAATGGGAAACGTACCGAGATGGCATCCGGGACAAAACTCTTGAATAAAGACTCGGCCGCTGCCTTTTGACTATGCTCCTCCGGTTTGCACTGTAAAACCGAGTCCAGAAGTATCAAATTCGACACCTAGAAACAATTAAACACGCACAAATCCGAATATTATTACACGACATCGTGGATATACATTGTTAAGAATTTGATATGCAATTCTACCCTGACTAAATATTATATTTTGTAAAAAAAAAAAAGACTCACGTTTTCCTTATGGACTTCCTCCAATTGCCGAACCATTTCAAATGCGAAAATCCCGCCAGTAGAGTAGCCACCGATATTGTATGGGCCTTCCAGTTGAACCTTCTTCATTTCCTGTATGCCCCCAAAATGAAACATGAGTAATTGATGAATCCCCATACTAAAGAACTTGATGGTCACGATGATACTTCCGAATCAAATTGGTGGGAAAAATTGTGTTCAAATTTAAAAAACGTACCTGAATGTATCTGGCAGCAAGGTCTGGAACGGAGGTCATGGGCATATCTTCAGTGATTTCAAAGCCGTAGGACTCTACAGCGAGTTTGGGTCCAAGATTCTTCAACAAATCAGAGTGTCCTTCAATTCCATGGACAATGAAAACGGGCGAGATCTCGT
>JAIUND010003896.1:0-13952 GCA_034699125.1 Gisinianus flammeolus | reverse complement strand
AATAGACTCCCTGGGACTCTATAATATTTTCGGATACACTCCCTGGGAGTCTATTCTAGTTTATACGGTATTTAAAATCGGAGAGTATACAGTCTCGCTCTCTTCTTTTCTTCGTCGCATTATCTCAAAACTATTCAATGTCAGTCGTCCTGCATACTTAAACTGTTATCAGCAACTTATGTATACGACTTGTATTAATTCTATGAACCGTTTTTTTTTTAAAAAAAAATTTAGTTCAGTTTGCACACATGTACTAATAACAAAAAACTTTTTCTTCATTACGGATGAATGTAAAATAATAATTGTAAAATATTTTCTATCATCAGGAATAGCAACATACGTTCCAGCTCAAAAACCAGAATGGAAGAGATACAAACAATACACCCGATCTGATATCACGGCCGCAATTGACGCAGTTCGAGCGGGTAAGAGTGTATATGATGATATTATTATCAATTATTATGTATATTAAAAATATTCAAATTGATTGTCTTATTGGTAGCTGGAAACCTTTCAGTAGTACCACCACTATCAAATATGCATTTTCTTAAATAATTCCATGTACAATTTCAGGTATGAGTGCCTTACAAGCAGCTCGAAAATATGGAGTTCCATCTCGTACATTGTATGACAAAGTCAAAAAGCTGGGAATTACAACTAACCGTCCGTACCGGAAAGGAAGCTTTCCTTTGTCCCCCTATCAAGGGATTTCCATGAAGACTGACGACACTTCCAGCTTTAGTCCGGAAGAGCATCCTTTAGATATCTCAGGTACTGGTAATGGCCACGGTAGCATCATGAGTGGCAACGGTCATGAAGCAGACAGTGACAAAATGGACTCTGACCCAGGGTCGAGTATAAAACAGGAACATAGTCCACCGCTAGTTGATGAAAAAGATGATTCAAATCATGCTCATGAACATAACGAGAATGGTTCTGAGAATTGTAGCAGCACCTCACCCAGAGACAGAGAACCATCAGAAAATGAGGAAGGTCGATCAGTCTCAGACTGACTAGATGTAAAACGATACACTCCCACACTCAATGTGTGCTGAGCTATAATATTATGTCAAGTTTTTATTAGAGTAAATTTTTTTTTTCTTACAAAAATAAAGTAATTCAGCTTCTCCGTTCGAATGGAAAATGTGCCTTAAAAGAGAATCCAGAATTTCAGAGGAAATAATAATCAGATTTTAGAAGATAATATTTGATAAAAGAAGTGAGAGACAATTGTTATTCTTAATCAAATTTCACTGAAAAATTGATAGACTATAGTATTTTTACTATTTTCTATTTATGCTATTATTTTAAAGCTCTTCCCTTTTAATTATTATTATTAAATATGAAGGAATATTATTGTGTAAAACAAGAAAGAATTTTGTATCAAATTCAAAATAGCAAGTCCTAAAAAAACTTATCACGCCTTGATATTTAAAAGAACGAAGCAGGTGCTGAAGTTCCTATATTATATTTTCAAACCAAAAAAAAGAACACAGGAAAAGCAAATCACGTTGACTTTTATATATTATTATATATATATTATAGTTGAGACTGAAATCTGGGAGTGTACCGTTCACCTTATATCTATATAAACATATATACGACAAGAAAGAAAGAAATTTTATCTTTTATTACAAGAGAATTTTACCTTCCATATTTTTTGATTTCCCTATCTCTGGGTATGATTTGTATACGACCATAAAGCATGCTTAGAATTCTCAAATCATTCGCTCGACTCCTAATTCAATTTGTTTAGTATGATCATTTCAATAACACGTATCGAATAACTAATTCACACTGTGAATGAAACTGAAAATGGTCAAAACTGAATACGTATGAATTATTGCTTATATTCATGCATTTATTTTTGTCAACTAGCGATTTCTGAGGGTTTTCTAACCTGCCTTTCAAAGTATATCAAATCATGTTCTGCAAATATTTTTTAAAAAAGTCTGCTGGTGGAGAATTAGGTCTACTTGTAAACACAAAAAGATAACTGCAGGTTTTCTCAAGGAAAAAAAAAGATGCAATTAGTAAATTTGCATACATCCGGTGTCGGACAAATATTCTTTTATATAATAATAATGATACGATATGATATATATATATGGATTTTACAAGTGAAGTCTGTTAACGGGTTAAATAAGTTGACAAGACAATTATTATGGGAACTAAATGTAACGGTTTAATTTTCTCGTACACTGGATCATAATATGTATTGTTGAAAGCATTCCCTCCTCTTTATAAAGCTTAGCATCTGAAAATCTTACAACGAAATCTCATCTTTTTCATACATGTATATGTACATACACATGCAAATGTTGTCAAGTATTTGAAAAGATTTTTATATTGATTTGTTTACTTGTTTAAGTTGATTACATGGAAAGTATTTATTTATTCTATTCTCTCTATTTTTTGTTTTTTAAATTACCTAAGTCAAAATAACTCTACCAGATTATTAGTTATCATTACAAACTGGCAATTATTTTTTTTGCCTAAACTAAAATGATATCATTTGATAGAGACAGTTTAGGCAAATATATATATATATATATGTATATTGTATGAAACAAGGAAGATTCGTTGTAAGGTACAATGTTATAGATTTGCTCTTCAAGGCTTTCGATAGTAATACTAATGACAACAGGCATTACTATATAATAATATAATATTAAAAATATTATTAGTTCCAATGATCATCCATTGTGCAATATTTCGTTGGTAGAATTTTACTATGTACATGAGAATTTTACTAACTCACTTTATAGTGTTCAAACCTACTCTAGTACTCTAATGATTATTATGAAATAATAATACTATTTACAATATAGTATATAAGTATAGTAAACATAAGAATTTTCAGTGTGTTCATGCTTGGTGTTCAGAGTTCTCACTTATACTACGTGGGGCTTAAAAAGTAACGAAATGACTGATAGAAAAATATGTAATTTTTTAAAATCAAAGTCTGTAAAGATAGTTGAAGGCGTTTTGGATCGGTGTATCAAGTGAAATGAAAAGGCTTAGGAAATATTTTATCTCAGGTACTGATAATGATGATGATGACAAACAAAAAACATCAACAACAAGAGAAAAAAACTACACAAAAAAAATTAAATTAAAAACTGTTTTGTGCCATCCAAACGCGATTGTCTTCTAAAAATATTTATGTAATCACAGTTAATTTAGAGTACATATTATTATACACGTATTTGCAACAATGAGAGTAACTTTAAAGACTGATTTTCCACTATAGTGGGCCTAAAGATAAATGGTTTATTGTTATTTTACTGTGCTAATTAAAAAAAACTGAGTAAGTCTGATTTTAAATTTTATCACTCTCCATAAAGTGTTCACTATAGGCAAGAGTTCATTTTTTAATTACACATTTTTAATTGTACAGAAGATTTAAAATAACGGTGTAAAAGAAAGAAAGTGAAAGTTAGAGAAAGCACTCGTAAAAATTCATTATAATATATTTAAATGATAATAATACATTATTGTTATGCATTCTTATAAAAGTTATATTGTTTGCTTGGTACGCAACAATTTACACTAAATATATATATATATATTATTATTATTGTACTATTATATATAGGTTGAATAAGTTTTGAGTTACTCTTGAAATTAAAAATGTGTATATTTTATATTTACTTTCACAATACTTATTGTACATGAATAATACATATTATTATTATGTAGTAAATATGTACTATTTAATTTTAGGTTAAAGGTTATGGGTTACTCGTATAAATCCTTTTATGTGTTTTTTCATTCTGCATATTTTTGTCTGACACACTATACTTACGTAACAACCTAAATATCTCAAAACTACATACAATATTTTACCCTTTTGTGTTATGTAATTTCAGTTAAATTTCATAAAAATAATTATTAGTCTGTAATATTGTTTGTACAGCATAATTTTTTGGAGTTAATATACATTATTACAACCAAATGGAAATTTGTATACTGTTTTCCTCCAGTAGTTACATCCGTATTCATCAGTTAATACGAAATTCTTGTATTTTATTTCACTAGAATATAAAATAGATTATACGATATTATTAATTAGATATTTTGATAACCATACTATAAAATATGATTCAATCAATATATCCATACATAAATATTTATGTCAAATGTAATTGTAATTTAATTTAATCTTGTCTCCGAACCTCATTTTTCCCAAAGAAATACACAATTTTTACAATTATAATAATATAATTTATTAATAATTTATGTATACATATATAGGTTTATACAAATGTTTATTATTTATGAATATGTAAGTGCATATAGATACATCCAAATAGTAAATTAAATATGCAGGCTCTCGTTGTTCCTCAAAATGGAAAAATATTTCATGTGAAAATATTTCAGACTAAAGAAAGTGGAATCAAAACTTGCAATAGAAAAGTAAATGAAAAAGTCAATAGCTTTTCTTTTCTGTATAATATTACTGTTATTATTATTATTATTATTATGTTATGAGTAACATAATTTATTAATGTAGTAAAGACTGAAAAGAACTACCTCAATTTCTTGTTCTAACAAACATTACGTCATTGTCCAAGTCAACTCAACAAACAAACAAACCGCTATTAAGTGTTCGTTAAAAAAAACTCTAGAGATTTTGAAAAATGTACAAGCTATACATACAAAAACTTTACGATATATTTACAACTTTTTTTGTAATTTGCAATACTATTGTATGAATATATATGTAGTCAACAATCAGCCCAAACAATGTTTTCTTCAAAGACACTAGACATGGTTATTATTATTATTCGAATCAATGAACCAATTTAATTTTTAATTTTCTCATTATTATATTCTGGCTAAAAGAGACTGATCAACTTGTAATCAATTTAATAGTTATTCATATACGACAACTCGAGTGTTCAATAATATAATAATATCACTTTGGTGAAGGAAGACTGGAAATGAAAAACAAAAATGCAGGTGGGTACTGAGTATGGTATTGGGACCGACATGTGTTCAATGTTAACAAATAACCTTTAAAAAATACGTAAAAGTAACAATAAGAATAATATGAGCTAGTAAAAATAAAATCAGAGTATATAAGATTGAAATTAGTATTTAAGTTTGTTTCCGTAGTACACTGATTATTATTAGTAATACATTTTTCATTTTGAAGACAATTTTTACACACAATTTGCTTTTCATTAATAGCAAATGGGTTATAAAATACTATATACAATAAAGTAGAGTCATATCATGGTATAAAATCTTTCAATTATAGTAATTATTTGGTATTTTTTGTAAACCCTACAAGAACTATAGGAGTACAGATTAGACTGCAACTCTGCATCTGAAGCGAATCGGGGTAAATTGATCCGTATTTATGAAACATACTTTATGCTAGATTTTTATTTATTTACGCATTTCTAATCTTGTTAGCATACTTAGTCATTTCTGAGCAATTCCAGCATCAAAAATCAAGACATGATTAAAAAAGGAAAGTTGTCGGGAGCACATTAGCGTATACAGTCTAACATAAAAAAAAATATTAAAAACTATTATATTCTGCACGATTATATTAATTTAGTTAACAGTTTCAACATTGTTAAAGAAGAATCCTTGTCAAAAAAGGATTAATATCAAAAGTGTATTAAATACAGCATGATAATATTTAATAAGAGGTAAATAAGATGTAAAATATGCATATTGGTAAGACAAAGTGCATCTCAAGGATTGCCACATATTATATTTGTAGAGAATTGATGCCTAATAATTTGTTCGAGCTTTACCTGTGTGTGTGTACTGTGCGGAAAGCTTATAATTAGTTTTATCACTCACATTGTAGTACCATATTATGTACACGTACCAATTTGCAGCTCATGCATTTCACACATTCTTATGTAAAAACTTTTTTCCATTTCTATGAGAAATTCACCAAATATATACAATCATGATTTCTGGGTAATTTATGTGGTTTTGTAGATTATACATAAGTACTATATACAAAATGAATAATAATAAATTTATTATTATGTTAATACAATGCGTATCTCGATCACTAGTTCAAAAATGTTTATATTGAATATATTTATCAGTAGTTGTAATATGTATACATATGCACATGTAAGTTATAATAAGTTACAAGATACATATATATTAATGACGGGAAGTATATATATATATAATCATTTAGGATTTGACGCTCCTACATGCTAAAATAATTAGTGTACTTCCATATTCACACAAAATGTAATGATTGGTTTAACTAAAATGATAATGAAATAGGGTAATAGTATACATGTAAATATTTATATCCTTTGAAATTGTTTTTGAGTTTTTTTAAATTTCCAAATATGTAATGTTAGTATATTGCCATTGGCTCAGTTGACAATCTGGAATCTTGTTATTTATATCTTGCATGTTTTACGTAGTAATTTGCCCCAATCGTTTGAGATTCTTGATGTACTTACCACATATTTAGTATATTCAACATAATTTACCCAATACATCCCGGTGAATTGTCCTTTAGTTTACATATAAACGAAACGATAAATTCTCAAAGTTCCTCTCTTCTATATACTTTTCACCTATATATAGTACCCTGCATGCGTGAACTATTCCAAAATATTATACTATAAGGGTTTGATTCTATAGAACAATATCAAAAGAATTTTAATGGAACAATAATTATTATTAATTAATTCATCTGACTTAAGTGAGATGAAATGGGGTAAACGAAATTTAACATCTAGATCGACTTGCTACTGTAAAGGAGTAAATAGTGTGGAAAGTGACGATATGTAAGTACTCGAATCATCTTCTGTTGAAAAACTCCAAGACTTTCCCCTCACAATATAAACTAAAATGCACGTAGTATTTCATAATGCCGAATCAATTGACCAAGACGCAGAACTGTTTTCCTTGTATTCCCACTTTGTACTTACAAGTTTGTTGGCTCTATAACGAAAGTGTCTGAGAAATGTTTTGTTCATGTTATCTTTATTAATTGGCAATATGTCAACTTATATAGTAGTACAGGTACAAGTTATTTTGAGTTTGCTAAATGTCCGTCACAACTGCTTTAAATTGTTTGAGAAAGTATAAACTACAGATGTTAATGTATAGGCTTGCCATTTTAATCAAATGTGCATCACATGGCTGTAAATGGCATGCTTCAATTCTTATTTATATTACATTAAAAATTTTGTTGTAAATTTTAGGGAAAAATGATTGTTGGTAAACTAAGTGTTATCATTGTTATTATTATAGTTACATGTTTTTTTCGTATTATGTGTACTTTTAAAGACTGGCAAAGGCTATGCCATATACAACGTGTCTACCTCAAGAGCTATCATTTACATGAAATATACGTAAACTTTGTAAAGTATAGAGAGATATACAAGTATAAGCAGGAAAAGCAAACAATAATAATAATAACACTAATTTCTACTATTGAAATACGTATAAATTATATACTAAGACCTCTAAGACGAACAGTAAAATGTACTAATTTCATATGACATACCTATTTAACTATTTACTTATACACACTGCCCAATATATAAAACTATATGTAATTAAATTATAACAAGGCCACCATTTGTACAGCAACATAGCAAGCACTCGCCGCTCATATGTATTTTGACAAAAACAAAAAATGTGTGTTTCAAAGACTGATGGAGAGAAAGCAATTTTTTCAAAATTAAATTGAGAAAAAAGGGCAAAATATATATATTATTTAGTATGTGGCAAGTCCAAATTTTGTAAGCGATTCAAAATGGATTATATATTCTAAATAGTTAACGTAAAAATCTATATTCTCTTATACAATTATATGGGTAGAGTATATTATACTAGGCTACATGACCTATTATGTATTCTACTTTCCCTGAAATAGAAAGTCGAAATCTGTACGAATTTGTTAGCAGTTTCATATATTGTAGGCTTCTTTTTTTCAAGGTTTTGCTAGCATTTAGCTCATTTATTTGTTTGTTTGATCAATGCTTTCCTGTGTTCACGTATGTACTTTAAATTGAATGATACGCAATGTGTAAAAACGCAAACACACTTACTAATATAAGAGTCAGATAAAATGCTATATGATTATTATAATTACTAGTATAATAACAAAAAACAAAGTTTCAGAAGAAAACAAAAAGTCGCTACACATTTGGATTTTATTGTAATGCCAAGTTTTCAAAACTCCTTGTTGTAGTGCAAACAAAAAAAATAACATTTACATCATAACGATGGATTTCCCTATTTGACTATGTAATTATACTCTTCAAAACTCTAGACTGGACTTACATATTATTACTATTCAAGATAGTGTAGTGAAAACCTATTGTAAAGTGGAAATATTTTAGCGTGTGATACGAGAGTAACAACATTCCATGTAAAAAAAAAATTGCCTCGAATATTTATGCCTGTTAAATTGCAATTGGGGAAACTGAAGAATAAAAAATAAATCCTACTATCATATTAAATAGTTTGATTCTGAGATGAGAAATATACATTTCCTTTATTTTCCATACACGATATACATAACAAATTATGCTTAGAATTAGTTAATTTCGTAATAATAATAATATTTATGGTAATGTAACATTTTTTAAATATTTTGCTGACAGATCTGTGTAAATTTTTTGAATAGGTTTTGAATAAGACTTCGTTTCAATATTTATTTATCATCCTTTTATTTTTTATTAGTTTTATTCTTAGTTCCGTTATCATTAGTTTATTTACTACAATCCATATTTTGCTAAACTAAAATTTTCACTGAAAACAATAATTATTACTCTATATACATGTGCGGAGATAGAGAGGCTTTAATTACTAAAAAATGTCATATAAAAGGTTGGAAAGTGGGGAGAATGAAAGAATTAAAGCAGATTTTGTGTAACTTCAGAATTATGAGTTGGTACTCATTGAAATAATTATTTTACAACAATTAAGGAATTGTGGATTCGAAGTCACTTTTCAAACTTTCTACTTTTTGATGCTCAATATAGTATATGTCTATTCTATTTTCAAGTAAATAATAGGTAATCACGGCCATGTATTAGATATATTCGACAATAATTAATTTAAGGATAATGGCAGGTATTTTTATGTTTCACACATTGTTCTGTATATAAGTCATGGGCGTTTGAAATTAAAATCATTATTTCAAAGTATTTATTTCGATGCGTTCCCACAATAATGCATTGGTACATGAATGAATTGGCTCAGTTTTTTATGTATTCCATTTCTACCTCTGTCTGTATACTTATAGGCTATGAGACTCGGATTTTAAGTTCTGTACAAACAAGTGATTCTACAGATTTGTATAGTGTACACTATACACATGTAAAGTGTCGCCAAGTTATTACAGTAAATCTCGTCAAGTTATTTTCAAAGTCACGATTAAATTTAATGATCATTTTTTAAAAGCCAATAAAGTCGAGTAAGGTCAATGGTTACAATATGTATAATATCACTCGCTATATAAGTGATTTCATTTAGTTTCATATTCAGTTGATTTAGATTTTAGGGATCTTTTTACAATAAATGATGGTACATAAGTAGTTTTGTTGTTCTGTATATATGCGACAATATTAATACTATTAATTTAATAGCCTTTCAAAGGTGAAGTCCACTTGCTGTGCTTAATCCCAAACTATATGTAAACATTTACAAAAAAAAACTCATTATAGAAAATGTTTAATACCTATAATAATAAATAAATGAATGAGTGTCTTTTTATCTTAAACTTACTGTGTGAGCCGGTGCTTGTTGAACGGCCAACTTTTCTGGATTATGTGCTCCAGGACCGGGTTTCTTAGTGTCATCACTTGGAAGCTGAGTACGCACACTCAAGGAATAGCTGGGAGCTTTGTTCTTGACAACATTTAAATTACCTGAATCATATTTTCCAGGTCCTGGATTAGTTATACGAAAGTCAACAAATTCTTTTCCACGACCAGAAATGGTATAGGCTGGAGCTTTGTTTTTAGTTCCTTCCTGACAATTCCCTAGGACTGGAGGAATGTTGTACACGTTTGGAGCTAGAAATATCCATAGTCTATTGTAAGTATCTTCTAGTGTTTTTCATATACATTGTAAATTTGTGAATGGAATATTTTGGATGAATTGAGTACCTGGAGTATTGCTCTTCAATTCGTTTTTTGGTTTAAGGCCAAAGCTGTATTTTGGGGAAGCGTCCAACATGGTCTTTTCTGACTTTTCCGGGCAGTAGCTCCCAGGTGCTGGAGTTACAAATGCCTTTGGTTCCGCATGACGATAATGCAGTGATGCAGACGGTGCTGCAGATTTGCCTGCATAATTTAAACATTTTTTTTGCAATACTCTACCCTATATAGTTCATACTAAAAACATTTAAAAATATATATATATATCTTTAAATATACGAATTGATAAAATAAGTTTTCAGTGACTCTTATGGTCCACGCAGGCAAGCAAAGGCAAATATTTCTACAGAACCCCAAAGACAACATGCATAAATTACATACTGTACGTAACAATAACAATCGAAGAACAAGATGCAGGGTGTAGCGTGTAGAATTGTATCGATACAACATAATACGTATGTACATATACTATAGAATACTATACTCACTGATTGCAAGTATACTTCGCAGTAAAATGCCCAACCAATAACATTTGCATACAATTTTATTTTTCAAAAATGAATAGACTGTCGATAAAAAAAGCATGTCAATTGTGCATTTAAAATTTAAATGCTATAAAGACAACTACACATATAGTTAACGGCAAACGATATAATGCAGCTTCGCCAAGGAAAACATAATTTCACATGTCATTTTCTTTGACAAACCCAAAAGTGATTTCGTTCCGGTAAAATGACCACTTAAATGATAATACTTTTTCGTACTAATCAAATGCCCATTGTGTACATACATATAAAAATGCTGTACATATGAAAATGGAATCTATTACCTTTATTACTTAGGCCCATAACGTAGTATGAACCAGGTCCTGGCCCAGTCAAATCAGTCGTATCACTATGTCTTTACATTATCAATCAAGCATTATTATTTGTAAGGCGTGTATAAAACTTATTATCATGATTTATTTCTTACACATATTCATATGTATGCATCATTAAAATTGTGTTATTTTCAAATGCATATCAAAAACTGTAGAGCTCAAAAACATTGTAAATCACTCAATAATTTTTCAGTTTGTACAAATGTGATGACACTGCATCAAATGTGCTTAATTGTGTATATGTTAATAAAAAATGTTATAGCACTATACGTAAAGTACTTTTTAAAAAATCGTCTCAGAATATGAATATGTAGACCTGATTTAATTGGAGAGAAAATGCTAATACAGTGCTACAGTCTAGGACAATAATAGAATCAGACTAAAAATGAAATATTATTACCTACATCCAAAAGTAAAACAAGGTGATGTACTTTTTCCGCTCACATAAGGCTTTACACCTGCATCCGCACCCAAGCATCAATCATGTTAAATGCAATTCAATTAGTTTGTTTCAATATAGACTAATATAGATATTGCTGCGGTATACAATTCCAAATGGCATTAGTTTTGTAAACGCTTAATTTTCACTGTCTGATTTTTTGTTTTCAGTGCTCCCAATACGAGAAATTGTACCAGGAATTATACCCTCGTTTAAATCTTTGCTTATATATATATATATGCATAATTAAATTTGTATGTGACGTACCAATCATGGAAGGGAGTGTGACCCAGGCCGGACCTGGGCCACTAAATTCTGCCATAATTGGGCCACGTCTTTTAGTTGGTGTCCAAGGACGCTGTTGAATACCCATTTCTGAAATAATACATTTCACACTATAGTTATTATCCAATTTTTGAATCCTTTTACTAAATAGATGTTTGTTTGACCGTCAAATGTTTGACCGTCAAACTTTGACGTTGACAATCTATAAGTTCTATCTATATTAAGTTATAGACAGCAAACTCGTCTGTCATAAATACTTGAAAGAGGTATTTAAAAAAGAATAAGACATCAATTTAAGTTCTAATTAATTAAATAGTCAGACAGCTCTGGCGATTTAATTTGGATCGCATGATGTAACGCATCATTTGTAAGTTTAAATAATATATATATATTGTGTGTTCCACCACAAAACTTATACAATACACAATGGAGTTGTTTTTGGGATCTTCTGGTGTATGTATATGCATGTGTGTGAGTGGAGTGAGTGTGCAGATGGACTTGTTCACTGATGAGCTTTCTATGTGGGCGTCAGTGACCATCAAAAAATATCTAACCACGTTCACAATACAGTTCTAACAATAATAAGAGTTGGAAATGATTACAACAAAATTACTATACTGATATACACAAGTGAAATCTATGTTTCCATCTTGGGAAATCAACTCTCAATCGTATTCATAAAAAAAGTCACCTAAATATCAATGTATTGTATTAGTGTCTAAGTAGAGTAAGTAGACTAAGTACATAGTTTCAAGCCATAAACTTTTAACTATATACCTCCTATTACCTATACAAATTAATAATAACAAGAAAACAATACGCATTCAGACAAAAAATCAAACTTGCCATTTCATAGATCATCCTACGATATATATTATTATACAGACTCGAACTCAAATGTACATACAGAGTTGACAGTGTGCATTAATTTTTGATTGAAATAATAAATATGAAATTAGGAAGCCATATAAATTGTACTCTCAATACCATGAAAATAACCAACACCAAACATTATGATTGTCTCTCCTGTTTGAATAATGAGTTATGGCATCTCTGTGGCATTGCATAAAAATTGCCTTTATATGAACATGACCGGTACATACATCAATGTCAAGGGAAACAAAATTGAAAGTTCCTCACTCGATCCTCTCGCTTGATTGTGAATCGTCAAGGCTTTCAATGCTGGTCATATTATGTCTATCCGTATAAAGACTAAATGAAAAGTGTAGTTTGTGCACAAATTACATCTGATGGGACATATACATAGAGAGAGAGAGAGAGGGATAGAGAGTATAATAATAAATAATAACTTTTTTTGATCTGATATTTTTTTACAAGTCATATTAAATGCGTTCACATTTTGTTTTCGTCTCCCAAATCTTTCGTCTTTTTAATGGTAAATGGGGCAAAAGTAAATTGATCTTTACTGCCTCGAGGGTGCCCAACACATACATTACGTTTTGTTCAAACCCATATGGATTTACAACACAAGAGGAAATGTGCATATTTCCTTATGTAAACAATAAAAATGTATGGTAAAAGATACCAAAAGACGCTCAAATTAATATTTACATTTAAAATTTGCATGTACTACATTGCATATTGCATGCATGAGTGCAAATTACTTGGTTCTTCCCTGCAATGATTTTTTTTATCTACATCAAATTTTGCTACTTCTTTACTCAGATTATATATATAAAGCACTCTAGGTGCAGTAGTGAATAAAAAATGCTACTCAAGTTTTGAGTGACAGTATACACTAGAATCTAGAATGAAAGTCTATGTAACGTAACTATATACGCTAGGAAATTAATAACTTGCACAATAATAATTATTTTTACATACGATATATGTTCTTGTTTTGAAATCAGACACTGCATGCTTATTACAGCATAATAGGGAAAATGAATTGGGAGGAGACATGGAATTAACAAAAAATACGAGCCTGTTTACATACTGACAGAAACTAAGCATTTATACATATTCACAGTACAATATTACTCATGTAAAAAAAAAAACTCAATCTCAATCTAAATTCGGTCCATTTCATAATAATGTGTATCAGCAAATGACTGATCTTTATAGGAAATAACATTGTAAAACTTTGTCTGTGTGCATTTATATTTGATTACAGGGTCTAATAATCTGTCTTTCTAACATATAGAGGAGACGGGGGCAAGATTGAGCCACTCGGGAAAAGTTGAATAACTTTTGAACTATTCGAAATTTTTGA
>JAIUND010003895.1:0-13953 GCA_034699125.1 Gisinianus flammeolus | reverse complement strand
TTTCTCACTGTTTTATCAAAGTACTTTGGCACTTTCTCATTGGAAAATATTGTTGGAACTGCATCTGCAGTCAATTTTCATCTCTGAAATTCTTCTCGAGCAATAATTTCATTGTTGAACTCAACAGTTCGTTCTTTAATTATAAACTTGTCTTCAAAATGTAAATGACACAGACAAGAATTTTTATTCCACTCTTTGTCTTTTCGCTTCGGAATATTTTTAAGCCACTCTTTCCGCCGCTCAGGATCTTTTGGCAGTCCAAATGAATGACTAAAAGAAACACCATATCCCGATTTACAACCCGTATGATAGCAGCTCGGCATCTCGCATTTGCAGAATAATTAAAAAATAATTAAACAATTCCAAATCATTAAAATTGTAGTCAGCCGACGACCACACTTTACATGTTGAATTACATGTACATATGTAAACAACATGGGATAAGTTCCTGTGTCGCATCTTACAACACAGCATTGAACTATCAACCAGGCGGACTTTTTGTTTTGTTTAGAGTTTAATACAGCTGATGGACTCCAACAGCCGCACACAGGATATGTTAAAACTACGCGCTCTTTTCTGTGCTCTACACACTATATATACACACTATATATACACACACGCACACAGATTATATACGCAGATGGAGCATCACAGAATGGTTATATAACCAGCACACACACAATGAGACCACTCTATACCCTCGTCTTCACATATGTATATTTATATACAGAGGCTACATATATAATGATAATGAAAATGATACAGCCACAGCAGAGCAGATGTGTGTGGAGTGGAAGGAGACTGATTACCTGTATATGTACGCAGTTACATGCGTACATCATGCGTATATCGAGGTCAAAACACAATACAATACATACATACCTATATACATACAACGGATATATAGACTTTTACTCTGCTCTCTGTATAGATGAAAAGGCAGAGACGCAAAAGTATAACTCAAGGACACAGAGGCTATATATATGTAATAAACTGGATATGATATCAAGTGCATGCATGCACACGATGAAGGGAATCGTGTGACTCTCTCTTATTTCTTTCAATTCCAATTGCATTATATATATCGTCTGTTAAGTTCAAAAACGAACGATAATCATTTGGCCCCAGACGCAGAATATGCCTTAAATGCGCATACCATTCTGCGTCTGGGGCCAAATTAATATCCTTCGTTTTCCACCTTAATCGACGAGATACTCTCTCTCTCTCTATTTTTTGATACATTTACAAATGTGGACTCTTATATGCATATAGTGGATAATTAAACCGGTGTCACACACAGTACCTATATATAAACTATATATAAATAAACTAAAAACGGAGACGCCATTGGAAATTGGAATATTTTGACAGCTCTCTCTCTCTCTCTCGTTTGGGAGAGTCTTCAAATTACATACATACATACTTCAAAATATGTCAAAATATGTCATATATGTACGGCGCACGCGTATGGATGGACTGAGCGGCGCGGGTCATTGTATAATTGTCGGTACAGCGCTTGGTTGAGCATCCCGAGGTCCAGGTCCAGGTCCAGGTCAACGAGAGAAAGCGCCGAGGCTATACACGCGAACGAAGAGACTTTTTAAATTTGTTCGTCATGAGATTTGACACAGTGTGCACTGTTGACAAAAGTCATCACAAATATATAATAAAAAGACATGGGAGTGATCTTGGCGGACAGCGGACCAAAAGGGAATCCCAGCGGACAACGGACAGCGGACAAGAAGACTGGGATTTCCATTTTCTTGTTCTATATATAGAATATAGACAAAACCTTGATGGCTTTTTATATCGTTTTTTCTATATACTTATAGTGGCTTTTGCAATTATTCCAATTGAGTTTTTTCTGTAGTTTTGGCCTTGGCCTTGGAGTGCATTATATCCACTGTGTTAGTATGTACATATCCATTACACAGTCAAATTTTTATATTGGCGAGAGTTTGAATTTTCCGACGACAGACGACAGACAACAAAGGAGCCAGCAGTTTTTATTTTTATTCGTTTGTCGTCACACAGTCTTCATATATATTTCATATTTTGAGAGAGACGACACACACACAAAGACAGACGTCTGCTTTTTCGTTTCCACACACGCACACACACACAGTCGACTTTTGACTTTTGAAGACAGGACTATAAATTTAATCGACTGTGCTTTGAATTTGAATCCTCATCTCTCGCTTTCGGCTCTTTTCCTGCACGCGCTTTTTATATATAGTAAGTGGATTGGAGACCTGTTGCGCATTCGCATATATATACGTAAAGTGACAGTGTGTGGACATTGGAATTGTGTGTGTGGACATTGGAATTGTGTGTGTGGAAGATGGACAAGATTGCTGCGACGTTTGATTTCCATGGGCGTCGAGTGTTGGTGACGGGCGGTGGGCGAGGTGAGACACACTAACACAAATACAAATAATCCGGGACAAAACTCAAGGGTTCATTATTTTTTCCGACTCGGACTTGGACTGTGCCGCAGCCGCGGGCGTTGAGTTTGAATTTGAACTTTATAATTTTGAATAAAACCGCCAGAGTCTTTTTCCGTTTCCACGCATCCGTTCGGTTTCGGTCCATTTCGATTCGTCACGTCATTTTGTTTTTTGTTGTTTGAATGTGGAAGGAATCGGGCGGGCGGTCGTTGAGCTTTTTGTCGAATTAGGCGCGGACGTTTTCGTGCTGGAGTGCAATGTGGATTTGATTGCAGCGCTCGGGCGAGATTTCCCAGGCGTGAGCGCCATCACCGTGGATTTGAGCGACTGGAACGCGACGCGCGCTGCCATTACGCCGATCCTCCCGATCCATCATCTTGTCAATAACGCGGCCATTTCACCTTCGGTGACTTTCCTGAAGACAACGTTAGCGGACATCGACAGGGTGCTGGACGTAAATTTCAAGGCGGTGGTCAACGTGGGTCAAGTCGTCGCCCAGGGCATGATCGACCACTCCATCGAAAACGGGACGATCGTCAACATGAGTTCAATCGTAAGTTGAACAACTGTTCTTGCTTTCGATTTATTTATGTAATGTATATCGTCTGTTAAGTTCAAAAACGAACTATAATTATTTTCCTTAATTTCGCTTGACCGGGTTTGACCTGTTCTGGAGGTCAAAGTATTATAGATGGAGCTTTGGGTCAAGCGACATTATTGTTCGTCATGACCTGTTCACACACAGCCGACTTCTCCTCAACAACTTTTAAGTTTGAACTCTGCCAGTCTAAATTCTAAATTCAAGGCGTGAAGGGGAAAGCAGACTCCTATATATATATACGATATGTTGTTCAAATTGAACATCGAGACTTGCACAGTTTAATTCTCATTGTCAGTTCGTTCTCCACATGTCACACACATCACACTGACACACACACGTAAATACTCCACTGTATACTCCGTACGCATATATATATAAGCTGTCGAGACTCGAAACTGCATGCTTTTGACTTCCCTTTCGCCAAAAGCCTTACAGAGACACAGAGACAGACAGATCGACAGGTAAAACCAAATTTACAAATATTCATCGCAACTCTATATATAGTATTTCTTATTTTATTCTTTTTACAAAATTAAGTAACGGCGTCCTATATATATTTTTATATATACTATCCCACATGTATGATGTTTCGAAATAAACTGTAGTTTTAATTCTCAATTACAATTACCCATTCTGTATAAGGTAGCCCCCCGCCCCGCCCCCCGCCCCGCCCCCCGCGAGCGAGTCAACATCCACATCAACATCAACATGGGCAAGCCAAAGTCATCAGCCACCTCACGGCGGCAAAAACTCTTTCCGTGCACTTTCTGCCCCTTCACAACCAAGTACGCCCACGTCCTCACCACCCACATTCGAACCCACACGAAAGAGCGCCCCTTCGCCTGCCCTCACCCGGGGTGCACTTTTCGCTCCGCCAAACCCATGACTAGCCACATGCGGACCCACACGGGTGAGAAACCCTATGCTTGCACTAAACCCGGCTGTCATTTCCGCTCCACCCAAAGTGAAGCCGTCAAAATTCACTTGAATGCCGTTCACACGACTGCTCGTCCCTTTCCCTGCACTCACGTCGACTGCTCCTGAGCATTCAAGACGAAAGCCACTCTCAAAGTCCACTTGGAAGGTCATCAGAATCGAGGTCAACCCGGTCGATTTCCCTGTCCGGATCCTTCTTGCTCCTACACTAGTTCGTTCAAGTACAACTGTGACATCCACTACCGTAGGAGTCACACGACCGACTTGGCGGGGACCTTCAAATGCCCCGACTGTCCTTACGCCGGTAATGACCCGCGTAATTTCAAAACTCACCGGCTGACACACTCTTTGACAAAAGATTACGGCTGTCCCGTCCCAGGGTGCCCCTATAAAACGAGCCTTCCATCCTACCTGCCTGTCCACGCCCGCGTCCACTCCCAAGAACGAAAGTTCCAATGTGACGAGTGTGACTTTCGAGGGAAAACCCAATGGAACGTGACACTCCACACGCGTCGCGTTCACCGTAATCGATCCAACGTGGACATTGGCGTGACCTGCCTCCTTTGCCCCTACCGAGGCTTTGATCAGACTGACCTCGCACGGCACACGCTGAGACGTCATCGAGAGAGACTGGAGGGACGGTTCAAGTGAAGTCTCTGCCCGTTCACAGCCGTCGTGTTCAGTGCCCTCGTCGTCCACATGCGGAGTCATACAGGAGAGAAACCGTACAAATGTACGGACTGTGGCTTTTCATGTGCGGCGGGTGCTACTCTCAAACTTCATCGGATGGCCATCCACACGGGAGAAAAACCGTGGGTCTGTGGTAGGATATACTGATTGTGAATCATATAAGATTACGGACGAAAGTGGACAAAAAGGATTCCGTTTCTCTAAAGAGTGATATTTGCACACACATTTAAATATTTAAATATCCCCTACATAGATATATAGGTACATTTAATTTTTATGTGGAGAGAAAGGAGAAAATGAGACAGTTGCGTGGGATTTTAATTCAATTCGTATATATATAGTCGGGATTTCTCTTTCTCACTCACGATGTGAATGGCATTCTCCGGATTTTAGATTGAATTCCAGTTTTTCCAGAACCTCTCGCTTCGTCTTCTTCTTCTTCTTCCTGTTTTCATGTGAGATCTTATATATAATGGAAATGTGGAAATGGAAATGGATTTGATGTCAATGCAATGGTGAGTTGAGTTGAGTTCTACAGTTTCAAAACTTATGGCAGCAGCACGGAAAATGTCCAAGAGATTTCGAGTAAAATGACGAGAGAAACTAAACTGGATGACAATTCCATTTCCCCTTTTATATATGTGTGATGGCCAAAATCGAAATCGAAACCAAAACCGCCACCGAAAATTTCACAAATCAAAACGAGCGGTGTGGAAATTCAAAATTCGAAATTCGAAATGTCTCAAACGGTGAAATGGAATTTGTGTGTGTAATTTTTGATGTGTCGTCTATATATATACTGAACTTGAACTATATACAACTAATATAAATCCAATTCATGTTCATTTATTTGGTTTTGACACACATATATGCATGTAAAAAAACTTGGGGCAATGCTGGACTTGTGGATTTTACACATGCAAAAAATTGTAGGGAAAGATTTGGTGAGAAATCCAGGCCATTAATTACTAGCCTATATAGACAAAGGAAGATTTGTATAGTTTGTATATTCGAAAACAATTTCTCAAGAGTCGTTAGTTTTTTGATTTTTCCAAAAAAAAATTGAAGATATATATTTTTTCGTATACTTTTTGCATAGCGTAAGTTGTACAGTATTCGTTTTTAACATGAAGGAATTTAAATTATATAACAATATAATAAGGATAAATCAGGTGCTCTTTATCTGTGGATGGCTGTCATCATCTGCCGTAGACTGCAAGTGGCTTAAAACGTTTATTCGTTCCACCGTACCAAACCGGGAGGTTTTCAGGGCCAAAAACTCGGCGAACCTGTGTCAAATATATTATACGGTAAATCATAAGGAAATCAAATTCTCTTGAAAAAAAACAGTAGGAGAAAATGTGGCGCGTGGCGTACACTTTTAAATTTAAATTCAAATAAAAACAATGGCATTCGAAACTATTTGGAATTTATTATTATTATTATTATTTGATCACTTACAGGTCCGATCCATTTCTGTTTATTCGTCCCGTAAACTTGCACTTTGGAAAAAGCCGGTCCAATCACTGCCATAAAAAAAGAAGGAAATATTAAATTATTCCAAAAGTATATATATAGCGCGCGTTTTTTAAATCATCGTAAAACTTAACAAAGGATAAAAAAATACAATATTTGTGATTTGGGAACTCACTTGGTTTGAAAATCTGAATGAAGTTTTGTGCCAAGTAATTTGCTGCACAAAATCATCATCAACCGGCGCACATCAAAAAAGACAAACAAATTATATATTAATTATAAGCCACACATTAAAAGACCATTGAAAATACTGACATGCAGTCCATTAATTCATTTATATGAAGTTGTGGATAGAAAACCGGACCGAATACAACTTTCTATAGATTAAAAGATATTTGAATTTCCCTTTTTTGGCCGCTTTGGCGCCGACGGCGTTTCTCGATGATTTTGTAATTGAAAAATCCCAAGAAAGAAATCATCATATATATTTTGTTTGAATTTAACTATAAACTTTGTAAAATAATTAAAAATAATTAAAATTTGTTTACAAACTTGTTTAACTTTTTCTAAAAAATATAGGCCATGTTTTTCTTCATATATATTACTGTGTAAAAAAGGTGAAAAGTCGTATTTGGTCCCTTTTTCTATCCACCACTTCATATTGTAATAAATTCGGGTACATTTTGTTGGAAGAGTATTATATATAAAATGAGGGAAATTTCATGCAGTTTTTTGTGCATACCGTTAATGAGGACGCAAGGCCCAACGTATTTTTCGAATAAAATTGTGAATTTATAGTCGAAGGAGGAAAAGTGTGGTGGGCGGATGCGCCACTTGTCTCAATTGAAATCCATCGAAATCGACGAGCAAAAGCACTTCGTAGACAATGTTTTCCGTCGTATTGTGACCATGCAGACTATAAAGAAAAGAATACAAAGTAAAGACACACCGTGAACATTAATTATAAAGGAAATCTCAAATGACGAACACCGTAAGAAAAGGGACCACTTACGTAAAACCACTTTTCTGCATATTTATGGACAACAGAACATATGGAGAATATTTTAGGACAAGTTTATACCATTTTTACTGACCAAAAGTAATTTAAGATGGTCGTTAAACTTCTCCAAAAATTCTAAATTAAAGTAAAACCGATGATTTGTGTAATTTAAAAAATTCAATTACAATCATTGAGAAACGTATTTACGCGCCAAACAGCCGAGCATATTCAAGGCGCTATAACTCAGAATCTAGGTTTGCGTAAATGGTCCCTTTTCTTACGCTGTTCATCAAATATGATTAAAGTGTGTCTGAGCGGCGGGAAAAGTTGGCATTTCTAAATCATATGTGATGTGTGTTCGTATATGTATATATAAATCCACGTACTCTTCTCCGATGACGTAAATGGCTTGATCTATATATTTCTCGAGAGCCTTCAAAGTCTCTCCGCCCTTTTCCACCGCCAATCGAATATCCATTCTCCCAAATTCAAAAACCCATATCGGCCGACGTTCTTCGTCATAACCTGCGTTCAAAAAATCCCCGCATTTAAGTAATAGCAATCAAAATCCGTTCAAAAATTCAAAGCAAAGATGGAGGAAAAAGGAAAATCAATAACAAAGGAATTCAAATTTCAAGCTCACCCGCCAAATAGTACGGGTATTTTTTCTGAATGAATTTCGGGGCCACCCACAAACCCAAATCCTCCGTCAGAAACGACTCATCGACTTTCTATATATATACATATAGTTACCACACAATTATCAATTAAAATACAAACTAAATTAGTGTACAAGAAACACTTGAGCTAATTCAATTCAAATTGGATTTTGTTTTCATTCAAAAATAAATAAAAAAACCGCCAAAGAAATTCATATAGAACACTTACCGTCCCAAGTGCTTCTGAATTGGACTCATTATTCACCATTCCATCGTTGTGAGCCGCCGCAACTGACGATGATGAGAATCCACACGAGTTTTGCAGAAGGAAAATGACGAGACAAACGGAGCAGATCGACAACATATTTTTTCGGTAAAAATATATTAGTGTGAATTGTGTGTGATTTGTTTTCCGCTGTGTGGAAATTTAAAATGTTGAGTGTTTTGAGGCAACTTCACCGGAAAATTCAAAAATCAAAGTTGATGATTCCACACACACACAGCACATACGCAGAGAGAAACGTTCAGGCTTTTTGGAGCTCGTTGGAATAAGAATTGTGCATAGTATGTGTTTGGAATTTGGAACTGAAGTAAATAACATGTACCATTTTACCTTTTATTTAGTTTCAAGTTCACAAGCTAAAAAAAGGAGTATGGAAATGGACAAAATATGAAAAAAATATATAGGGAAAAGGGAAAAGTCGCATAAGGAAATTTTGACTGTGTGAATTTACGTGAAGGAAAAGAGAAACACACATGATTTGTGCGTGCTTGTGTGTAAAAAATGTGAGATTTGGAACAAAAACATGTCGGTATTAGGAATATATAATTGAGGAAATATATTCATTCAATTAAATCTATAGTACGCTTCTCGCATAACAATTATCTATTACAACAATTACAATACTTATGGTATATTATGTACATAATTGCAAAGTATATATATGCATTTACAATCATTTTCCTTTTGTTCTTCCTCCAGAGAAAAAAGTGGTTTGCTTAAATCATATAACATTTTGTCTCGCCACACAGGTCAGGTTTTATTAAGCAGGTTTATATTTTTTATATTGTCCATTGCTTTTTTGATGATTCACTGTCAAAGTCAAAGTCAAATTAAAATATACATTTTTCCTTCCGGATTTTACGACCGCAAGGTCGTTGAGAAAATTCCTTGACAAAAATCAGTTCCGTTTTTCTCCATACACACATCAGCTATGTGTGTGTGTGGCATACATATATATATTAGATTTCCAATTAAATCTGTATTTGTATTGGATTATCATGTGGATGAAATTATAGAAGAAATTGAGATGTAAAAAAAAAACAGGAAAAACTGGAAATGAACGTGCGTTTCGCCGTTACCTTTTTTGTGTGTGTGATGCGTGCATGAGGATTGTGCGTGTGTGAATTTATATATAATACAAGATCCGCACAGCTTCAACTCCTGTGTGTATATACTTCTTTGTTTACCTTCAAAATTCAATTGTTGTCCATTTTCATTCCATGCATATATTTATATATATTCGACATCCCAATCCAATTTCCAATCCAATTTGCCTTGTATATAAATGTTTGAAATAAAATGGGGCTTTAAAGAAATTTGATTCTATATAGTAAATATAGGTTGAATTGAGCAATTTTGTATAATATATACGAATGCAAAACTTTTTAATTTCACATTCACAAACACATATAAACTGCATTTAATCAACTGAAAGGACCCTATCGGATTTCTATGGAAAATTGGGCCCAATGCATTTCAAAAAGGTAACTTATATTTTTGCACGTATATATACGGATTTTGAATAAAAAAAATACAATTCTGAAAGCTGAGAATTGACAGTTGTTTCGTCGCATAAAGGAATTCCGAGGACACGTCGTGTGATGGGTAACCAAAATTTGATGACAATCACAATTACATTTTACTTTTATGTTCGCGCTTTTGTTAAATCTCATTAAAATTCAAATATATAATGACAAAATGATACCCAAAACGTTTTCCAAATACAGGGAAAACGATTGATGTGATTTTCCTTTGTGTGCTTCACGTTTTCCTCCTCATTTCAAACGTTGAAAACATGTGTGGAAACAGTCTATGTTATTTCTCATTAATGGGCAATAAAATATATGGAGCACAGACCAAAAAATGTTCCAGTTTCTTAGTGCCACAATTTGTATACTTTTTTTGTCTATACGCGCGTTGAACTCATTTTAGCGAGCAGAGCTCCCCGTACAGAAAATGGCATAAGTATAGTCTGAGATTATTACACCAGAGTCTTTCGGATTTGGATTCTGGCATCCCGGATTTTATTTTAATTGACTGACAATATTTGTTTTGGTTTTTATTCGCCCTTTTCACCAAGTATAGTTCAAATCATTTTTCTAGGTAGAAAACCACCCACAAAATTGGAGTCTGGTCAAAACTGCAAAATCCAAAGTCAATGGCTTCCATTTCAAGGTTTTGGGGGGAATTTGAGACTTTTGTGGGCTTTCAAGTTTAACAAATCTCAACAGAATTTCCGTCGACGCAGCCGCACAGTCAAATCTCATCGCGTCCAAAAAAAAATCCAAACCGACAAAGATGTGCAATTCTTGTTGGGGAATCTGATGGAATTTCCCGGCCGTTCCACTTTTAATTATGACGAAAGTATATATGTAAATGATGAAAAGTATTAAAGCAAGCGGATTCTCTTTCCGCCCCAAAATGATGGAAACCCTTTGAATGCACAAGAAACGACGTTTGAGAGAAAATGGAAACGCGGGAGATTAAATCCCAAAATTATGATTATCTGTTAAATATAATTTAATCTCCAATCATGATTAATTTAAAAATTCAACATAAACTTTAATGGAAATGAAAATGCGAATGCGCGCGGACTTTTGAATTGTTTTGGGTTTCCTTGACAATTGACGCCCAATGCCGCTCCCAAACCAAAATTGGCTCTCTATCCAATCCAAACTTGCAGTTGGTGTTGGATTTGGCGTCATCCTGGAATTCGTTGTACGTACCGAAAATGGCATTGTCGCCAATGGTATAACTTTGCTACCGAAAGTGTTGTATATACGCGCCGTGATTTGGAGTAATATTCCCGATTGAAATGCTGTCCCCAAACTGATTGTATACGTGCGCCGAAACTGGCAGCATTCCCGATCATGATTCCACTGCCAAAGTTTTTATTACCGCCGAAAACACAGCCATCGGGGAAAACTCTCTTTGTCGCGAAAACCAAGTTACTGCCATATTGACAGGTTAGGGTGTACCTGACTGGAGCAAAAACCTTTAACATGGTGTGTTAATTCTCATACTGTCTCTCATGCGAAATCGCCTATGCTGTCTCCCATGTAAAACCCGATGCTGTCTCTTTGGATTTTAACGTGTAAAACCCCATGCTGTCTCCCATGGGGGTTTTCCTATACTGTCTCCCATGCATTTTCCCCATGCTGTCTCTCACAAAAATGAAAAATGGCGAATTCAGCCATTTTGTATGTTAAATTTGCGTACTGTCTCTCATGGAGCTCCCAATGCTGTCTCTCATTGTCCGGCCCATGCTGTCTCTCATGGCAAACTTCTATGCTGTCTCTCATTAAATCCCGATGCTGTCTCTCATGTAAACCCCCATGTTGTCTCCCAAAAAAATCCCTATGCTGTCTTTCATTACGAACTCCTGATGCTGTCTCTCGTGAAACTTCCTATGCTGTCTCTTTAGGTCGGCGAGAGTTTTCTGGCAACCTGGCAAAGAGGCGAACTTAGTGCGGCCGCTATCTTACCAGTAAACAAATATGTACGCCCGCTATTGAATTTCGCCAATGCTGTCTCTCATGTAGTTCCCTCATACTGTCTCCCACTGAATTTCCTTAGCTGTCTCTCATGGGGTTTTCCTATGCTGTCTCTCATGGAGTTTTCCTATTCTGTCTCTCATGGAGTTTTCCTATGCTGTCTCTCATGGAGTTTTCCTATGCTGTCTCTCATGGAGTTTTCCTATGCTGACTCTCATGGAGTTTTCCTATGCTGTCTCTCATGGAGTTTTCCTATGCTGTCTCTCATACCATTTTCTATGCTGTCTCTGATGGGTTTCCCTATGTGGTTTCTCATGGATGTTCGTTTTAGTATCATTTCAGTCGCCAAACCCACAGAAATGTCTACAATTTTGAGGAAACCCCCAATTTTCTCGGTGACGCCAAATGCGACCTGGAACATGACCGAGGCCACGACAGTGCTCAAATTTCAGACCCAATGTTCTGAAAATGGGATTGTAATTATAAATTTTCCCGCATAGTAATGAGAAAGAGAAATAGAAATGTGAGAGAGCAAACAAGATTGGAAGATGACACCGCAAAAGGTGGGATGAGAAAGCGATGGTCCATCGTTTTTGAGAATAGACTTGAATAGGGTAAGAAGTCAAATCCTGTAATTCTACTCGGTCATCGTGGCGACCTTACATCTTGTCATGATATGCGCTTATAGTAATATGAATATAATCTTTGGTTTATCATCCATTGTTCTATTGTGCGTAAAAGGAGCTCAAGAAGGCTGTTCGTACAACAGAAAATGAGGCAATGCTGCCTTCATACATTGGCGAGTTTCTATACCGCCACAACATTCTAAAATCTTTGCCCCCTTCTGGTCAACGGTTTCATCGATTTATTAATGATATTCACCGCGTGTTTCCAGGACTAAACAACGTGGGAATGATAATGGATATTTGTGCATGAGAGTGTACTGAATGTACTCGAACCACCTTTGCTCAGATGATAATTTATCCCTTCATGGAAATCATTTAGCCGTATATAATTGCAAACCCAAAAAGTCAATGAGTAAACTCTATTTCTGCTTCGAACGGTATTTCAAGATTGTATTACAAATGATTATAAGTTAAGCTTTAATGCAATTTCAATTCAACATTTTTTGTATTGTATTCTATTATAGGGATTTGTGGCCTTTATTTATTAAAGGAACAGAAACCGCGTAGACTAGTGTTGATCTATTGCGACCCAGTACAACTTTACTGTTAGCTCTCACTTGAAGACCCCAGTGGCATTAATATAGGCCAAGAGGTCTTCTTTACGAGCTATTTGTATGGTATTATCCGAGACAAAGCACCAGTCAAGGTATACTGCATCCGTTCGAACATGTACTTTTGGTAAGGGCATCTGAACATATGATGTACCATAGACTCCTCCTCCATCTCACATTTTGGACAAAGAGGAGAGTCCACCAGCCCCATCTTGTGAGAATGTCTCCTAAGAGGACTATGGCCAGTATAGATATACATGAGCCATTTCAATCTTTCCCGACTCATGCGCAGAGGCACTGCCGAATCATACAGGGAACGCCTGACAATTTGATGCGTGCATACGCACCAGTAGGGCTACTTTTCCATTGCCGTAAATGCAATTTACGTTACCAGTCGCGAACCGCAGTCCGAATCAACGAGGGCGAGAGGGTCAGTGCTTGTTCGGGACCAACAAAGTCCTCCACCATAGCCCGCCTGCTAATTCGTCCGCGCGCTCGTTTCCTCTAAAGCCCGAATGACCTTAAATCCATTCCAGTGTAACCTGGGATATCATAGCCAGGTCATTGAGATTGAACTGTGTGTTTGTTCAAATAAATCCACACACAATCATCAACTTTTGTTTAAAAAACTCCTCTCACACATGATTTGACCTTTGCCCAAGGTAAAACATTTGAGTTTGACTTTTTTCCGTATCCAAAAAATGGCACATTTTTTTCACATTATTTAAAAGAAATCTTTTTTTGATTCTTTACCAATAGCTTGTGAAAACACATGTCAATGTCTTGCAGCTTGCATATTAGGGTCGCCAAAAAGTCTATATTTCATCGTCAGGTCAAAAGTTATTCCTGTTTTTACGAGTGTTACATTTTTATTATTATTATTATTATTATGCTTTATTGGTGCTTAAAAGGATTTGACGTACATATATATTAGGGTGGCCCAAAAAAAGTCAAAGTGCAGGAATCTTTCGGGCCACGAGCTTAAATTTTACCTACATGTAAGTGAGTAATTAATGTAAAATTTGGAGAAATTTTGTCAACGTTTAGATGGTTCTCAAAGGGGTCAAAGTTCACGACGAACTTTGAAACATGGTTTACGCTTTTCTTTCTATTTCAGGAACCCCTTGTTC
>JAIUND010003894.1:0-13953 GCA_034699125.1 Gisinianus flammeolus | reverse complement strand
AGAGCAGGTCAAACCCGGTCAAACGAAATTAAGGAAAATAATTATAGTTCGTTTTTGAACTTAACAGACGATATATGGATTTAAATGATTTAATTATCCACACAAATCAAAAGTGTGCGAAAATGTGGATATACATAGAAAAACATGTGCAAGAGGAAAGAGAAAATTGCATGGAAATTATTCGGAGTGGAGGAATTTTGAGGGAAAAAACCTGCTTTTTTATTTACGGAGCAAAAATACAGCTCATATTTTTTCATGGAATCAAAACAAAAAAACAACAACAAAAGAAAAATTGTATATTATAATTTTTGTAATATTTATATTTTTATATAATATAGATTGTGAGTAAAGTTTAAGGAAAAATTCTTAAGGATAAACAAAACAAAAATCCAAATTCAAATCAATACTTATAGAATAATCAGAATAATGAATAATAATAATTGATAATTGATAATTATAATAATTATAAATAATTACAGTATTTGCAAAATACTTTTTTCTCCTCTTTTAAATACATTATTTGTGTGCTATGTAAACTTCGACCTCTTTTCCTCATAAAAAAAAGTATACAAGTGAATTGTGTTCTTGAATCAAATGTCAAAGTCAAAATCAAAATCAAAATCAAAATCATAATAATCAATCAATATAATTGTGGACTCTTCTTCATCTTCATCACTTTCTCAGTGTACCATCATTTGAGTTGAGTCGTTTCGATTTTGATTCCAATCAGATCCGAAATCCAAAATCAAAATAAAAAAGAACGGCTTTTCATAATAATTATTTACTTGGAATTATCCTTTTCGGTCGTCCTCTTAACCCTTTCTCCGGCTCTTTCTCTTTCCCTTCTTTTCCCTCACCATCCTCCTCATCATCACCAGACAATTCCTGCACCTCCGGCTCAGATTTATTAGACTCGGACTCAGAACCGGAAATGGACACCACATATTTTGATTTAGACTTGGGTGCGGGTTTCACTTTCCTTTTGGGTGGAGTCCTCGTCGTCTTGGATGGTGAGGCTGACGCTGCTTTGGTCTTGACTGGAGACTTGGGTTTGGGTTTAGCTTTAATAGATTTTTCACCAAAATCAGAATCCGAACCGGAAACGGAAGCAGAGTCAGCTTCAGCTTCAACTTCAGCCTCCACATCAGAGCTGACCTTGGATTTGACTTTGGACTTGTCAACATCAGATTCTTCTTCCTCCTCTTCTTTTTCATCTTTTCCCTTCCCCTTGTCTTTTTCTGGCTCCTCCTCCTCATCCTCCTCCTCATCCTCCTCCACTTTTTCTTCTTCTTCTTCATCCGTCTCATCTTGCTCTTGACCCTTGACGACGGATTTGTACTGCTTCTTGGCAGCTTTGGTCGTGGGTGAGGACGTGGGAGTTCTTTTGGGTCGGCCTCGTTTCTCTACTTTCTTGGGCGTCTCGGTTGTGGTTTTACTTGTACTTTTACTTTTAGTCAGCTTGGATTTTTTATCAGGGACTTCTGGTCGTTTCCCCAAGGAATTGAGGCTCCTCCGTTTCCTGGGTGTCAATGTGGACTTGGTCTCTTTGACCACTTGAATGTCATCCTCATCAGATGCTGATGCGGATGAGGCTCCTGAGGAACTCTCCGCTTTCCCTCTCTTTTTCTCTTGGACTTTCTTCCCATTTGTCTTCCCACTTGTCTTCGTCCTCGTCGGTCTCCTCGTCCTTGTCGTTGGTGTTGCTATCTTTTTCTTGTTTTTGCCCTTGTCCTTGTCATTTTTCTCCTCATCTCCAGACTCTTCTCCTTCTCCAGATCCAGACTCTTCTTCAGATCCAGACTCTTCTGCATCGTTTGATTTTGATTTTCCCCCACCGGGAGATTCGCCAAGATCCGACTCTCGATCCAAAGCGGACATGATAGACTCGATTTCTGAGGCGTCAGACTCCAATTCCGAATCGGGTTTATCATATTTATCATAGTCAATCACTTTAGGTTTGGATTTGGATGGAGAGCCGCCACTTCCGGTTCCGGTCCCTTTGGATTTTTTCAAGTGCTTCTGGAGGAAATTGAGACTACGGAAAGTCTTTCGGCAGCGATTACAAGTGATGTCCACACCCTTACCACGCTCTTGACACCTCAACTTCTTCCTCTTCTGTCTAACATGTATACACAACAGTAAAAAAAGACAATATTATTATTATATATTTTTATATGTTTATATTATAATTTATTATATTATTATTGTGAGCAATAATAAAATTAAAATTGAACTGTATTATATACAATATAAAGTATTATCAAACATATTTAATTGTCATTTCAATTAATATCGACGTGTGAATTGCATTTAAATATTTAAATGTCAAAAGTGGCAAGTCATTTTGTGTGGGTATATATTATATATAGGAAAATGTGGAGGAACTTTTGAGACGAGTATTCTAAGGAAAAGGATAATTGTTTCAAAAGTCCCGATCCGATTCCCAATGGGTTTCTCGTGAGGAGCGGGAAGGGACTTTTGAGACAATTCTCTGGGGTTTTCTAATAGGTGTCTCAAAAGTTTCTTCCCATTTTTCAGGTATATATATACATTTACACTTTCACACACACACACACACACTGTTGACTCAAGTTGAATACAATTAATTAAATACTAAATGAAATGTGTAGTTGAATGTATTGTTAATATTATATTACTAATTAATTTAATTACATTTTAAGGATTAATCAGACTAAAGTAGTTTAAATAATTATAATTTATGGATTGTATAGCGTACGATTTGGATTTTCCATAAGGACGATAGTCATCATCCAACTGTTCATTCTTTTCCGCTTCGGGTTCCGCAACGAAAATGACCGAGTCGTCACTACCCGATTCGGATCCGGATCCGGATCCAGATCCAGATCCAGCTTCAGAGTCCGTCTCCTTGTTCTGGTTGGTGGTTTTCCTTTTAATACTCGTCCTCCGACCAGGACTCGTTTTAGTTGGGGTTTTCTTCTTGTTCTTGTTGGCTTTGATTTTCTGGATACATTTCCGGCTCGAGCGACAATGGTCCTTGAAAGTGTCCGAGTCATCAAACGACGTTTTACAGCCATAACAATACAGATCCTCAACGCTGACCTTCACCTTGTCCATCATCCCCGATCGTCTATCAACTATATAAATACATACAATGAAATTAACAACAATTATACAATATGATCATTATTATATGTACATGATTGCCATTCATTTTAAAAATTGATAAATATTTCCATTTACTCTATATTATATATTTACAATTTTACACACAGACAAAAAATATGAAATAATCCGTGTGCGTATATAAAAATGACATATGTCATACACATTTAATTGTGATTTAATTGCATAAATTGTGATGGTCCTCACCTTTCGCCTTCGTCTTGCTTTTTACTGGACTTTTTACTGGACCTTTAGCCATGTTCAAAGTCAACCGTCACAACTCGCAATATAGAAAATTATATTTATATAACAGCAAAATACAAATGGGGACTTTAACCTGCTCTTCTTTTCAGCTCATGAAAACTATATAATGAAAACAACTTAAGGGAAATGCTTAATGGGAATTGTAAATGTCTTGAGAAAACTTGACCTCGCCGTCTCAATTCAATGTTGATTATATTTTTTTGTTAAGTTTACTCTTGTAATTTTAATGGAGGAGATTAAAAGTGAGGTCTGGAGGAGAAAAGGAAGGAAAAACACCGACGCCTATAAAATGATGATATGATATGGAATGGCGATGATTGGATTTGATAATTATCCCAATTTGTTCTATGCAGAATTCATTAGAGAATTTCACACGGACTCTTTCTATAGTTAACTGTAATTAACAATCAAATTGGAAATTAATGATGACAATCAGGAAATTAAATGAGGATTTCAGATGTGTGGGAAAGAAATTGGAGAGTCGCGACGAGAGCGGAAAATCCCCCCAATTTTTTTCTTGTTGTGGTATTTCAAAATCAAGGACGTCTGCTCAGAATTTGTGTTTCCTTCGTCAGTGTTGTATAATTCCACTTTTTGGTAATCCTAATTCTAGGTAATTCTTTTTTTGCTAATTAGGTACTAATTGGTAAACAGACCGAATACGACTATCTACAGAACTAGATTAAAAGATATTTGAATTTTCATTGGCGCCACGGCGTTTCTCGATGATTTTGTAATTCAAAAATCACAAGAAAGAAATCATCATATATTTTTTTTGAATTTAACTTGGTAAATTAATTAAAAATGTTTACAATTTTTTTTACAAACTTCTAACTCTTTCTAAAAAATACGCCATGTTCTTCTACATATTAATATTCAAAAAAGTGAAAACTCGACTTCGGTCTGTTTATCTATCCACGACTTACTAATTCTTTCTGCCGCTCTTTTGGTAATTCTATAATTCCTTAGTAATTCTTCTAGGCAATACTTTTGGTAATAATAACTCCAATTCTAATTCCAAAACTTCAAAATTTCCCCCTCGAAAACTTCAAAAAATAGGGGTAATTCCCAATTCATTAGACAGTCCCCCCCCCCCAAAAAAAAAGTCGTTATAAATACAAATTTTGAATGCTTATAACAACTTTTGTTGCCAAATTTCCTATTTTGCCAATTCTTTGGGGTAATTTTTTTGGTAATTCCAATTCCTGAACCAATTCTTTTTCGAAATTTTTTGGTAATTCCAATTCCTTGGTAATTTTTCCTTTTTGGTGCTTTTGGTAATTCTAATTCGGACTAATTCTATAGGTAATTCTTAGCAATACCTAATTCTGGAATCGATTCCCAAAGAATTACTAAAAGAATTATACAAGACTGTTTCCTTCAATTTTACGTGTGCCATATACAAGTCCACATTTCGTTATGGTTGAAGAGGCAGAACTGGGTAGCTTTAATTGAGTCATTTAATTAAATCACATTTACCGTAAATACATAAGTATATATTATATGGATTCGTGGAATTTTCTAGAATGGATTGACGGTGTTAATTACGTCTGGTGTTCCACATGAAAGTTCACATTTCACACAGTTTACAAGGGAAAAACTGACGAGTTTGATGTGAGACAGAAAATATGCGTATCGTTCAAATTGATGGGGATTTTATGTGGAAAATGTGTGACGGAATGTTAAATGTAGATATAATTGAGTAGATACATAAATACTGTGACAAATAAAAATAAACACAATGCAAGGGAAATGAGATTGACAATAAGAAAAGTACTCAGATATTTGGAATTCAAATCCACGCTAAAAGTACAAAGAAACCGTACTTTTATATTTCGTCTCTCATTTATTTGTTATTAAATTAACATCCATCAATTGACTTAATATGCAAAATTTGCATTCGAGAAAGTGCGGCAGCCAAAAGGATTGTCGACGGGAGTTCGATTTCGAGGGTTTACAACTCTCTTTGGCGTAGTTCCAAAACCAAAACAACATGGAATTTAGATGACAATTCCCAACTTAACTTTCTCCCCCACTTTCTCCAGCTTTCACATTCGCTTCATCTCAACATTTTCTTCATATAATATTTTCGTATACAAAAGTGACCACAAGCAAGCCGTTTGGAAGTTTCAATTCCGAAGTATTAATCATCAGCTTGTATGCCGCTATAGCTGTGATTTTCTTTATGTGAGCCGTTTGATTTTAATGCGTGGAAATAAAATACTGTGAAGGCAAACGTAAAACGTTGTGTGTGTGTGTGTGTAGATTTTTTATTTTTTTAGCTGTTATATCACAATGAAAATAGAACGTTTGTTTTGTAAAAAATTTGGGGAATTTCTCCTAATAGGAATCACCGGGAATTTACACTTATATAATACACATTTTCCTTTTTCTATAAAGGTACTTTCCCTTGGCTAAATAAATAGAAGGAAGAGGAAAAATACAATATGTGTGAGACGAGAGAGAAAGCTATATATAGATTGCGGGCATCATAATATTTTCTTAAGCTTGATATAAGAAAGCATTGATGGTTTGACAGAATCCATTTTTATTATCAGCTTGTCTAGCCAAAACTTGGTTATTGTTCGTAACAACCATATTTGTGGCTGCTTTGGTGTTCAAGTTGAACAAATGGAAGTCTGAGTTCCCTTGAAGGTTCACCATCGAGTCCTGGCATGATTCAGTGTCCAAACATGTTTGATCGTAATCGTAGAAGAAGTTGTACAGACTGTTAAAAAATAAAAACACACAAAATTAGTTAAAAAAATCCACTGTTTAAATGAATTAAATGGCTCAAACGGCTGGAGATGGGGCTGTGGGTCTTTCAACATTATTGTTGGCCATGACCTTTTCCCTCACCCTGAATTTTTTCATCATTTTAACGACAAAGACGGAGGCGCAGTCGTCGCATTTCCGCAAATTAAGGAAAATCCTTATAGTTCGTTTGTGAACTTAACAGACGATATGTATATATATTTGTAATTACCCAGCTCCGTAGATGTAAACGTGAGTGGATCCGACGGCATTGATGGCCCAGGACATGGCGCATCGATTTGAGCCAGCGGCGCAATGTGAGTACGTGGGATCATTAAATAGGGAATTTGGGGTGAATGGAGCTGGAGCAGCTGGGCCGGGTTGCCAGTATGGAGTCTCCGCTTGAGCCATCGTCATAAAGACATTCCGGGCATTCTGAAGTTGATATTGATAGAAGACATTGTGTTCGGATTGAGTTCCATACAACCAAACGGGTCCTTGACTGGACTCGACGAGGACACCACGTCCCGTGTACACGGTGACTTGACCCTGAGCAACATTACTATCCAAATCATGATCCCCAGTCCAAGCCCAAACATTCGAGAAGATCCCGGACGCGACGGCAGTGATGTGAAGGAGAGTATGAGCTCCGACACATTCTGGCTTGTAACCACCTCCCTTGGGACACACGTTCCCTTGCAATTTGGAGCCAGCATGACCACCCACACGGAAATGACAATCAAACATCCCAGCGGAGCCTTGAGTACTCTCTCGGACATTCCATTGGACGAGGATGGCTCCGGGTTGAGCTCCATTTGTTGAGAACATGAGGTCGGACATCTCAACCAGGCCAGACTCCAAAGGCTCTCCCACTTTCAACATGGGTTGTGGAGAGTTTTCATTTTGGAAAGCAGCACCAGAGGCCATGAGGACGGACCAGAGTTCTCCAGTGATGCGAGAACCGGCTGGGACCGTGACCGTCTTGGAAATGATGTATGTTCCGTGTGGGAAGAAGACAATCTTTGAGTTTTTGGATTGATTGATGGCATTTTGAATGGCGTCCGAGTCGTCAGTTCGACCGTCTCCCTTGGCTCCGAAATCTATAAAGAGGGGAAAAATCCAAGGAAATTTTATTTTATGTGTTAAGATAAAAATTCAAAACAAATCCCACCGCGGTTTTTTGTTGGAAAAAGGTAGGGAAAAGTTAGACGGAACTTGGGGGAAAATGAGGACAAGGAGAAAACATATTGAAAATTGACAAATATCGGAAAAAATAAGAGAAAGTACGCAAAAAGAGGCAAAAAGTAGAAGATATAAGTGAAAACTGGAAAAAGAGGCAGAAAAGAGGCAAAAAAGTGGAAGACACAAGAGAAAACTGGAAAAATAGGCAAAAAAGAGGTAAAAAAGTGGAAGAAATAAGAGAAAACTGGAAAAAGAGGTAAAAAAGTGGAAGAAATAATAGAAAACTGGAGAAAGAGGCAAAAAAGTGAAAGAAATAAGAGAAAGAGAGAAAAACAAGGAAAATATGAAAAATAGGGTGAATAAAAGTGGAATTGTTAGAATTCTATAGTGTTTTTTGTACCGTAAACGGAAGCAAATTCGGAGAGTGGGCGGTCTTGGTATTGTGGGCGTTGTTTCTCGTAAAAGTTGCCTTGTCCATCTAAAAGGACGGCGGCTTTATCGAAAGTGGGGAGATCTCCTTGAGTATATTGTCCATTTCCACTGTTGTCCTTGTATTGAGATCCACGACCCCATGATCGAATCGTGGTTGAGCCACCATTCAAAATAGTTCCACCACTAACATCTCCAACGGCACGACCCACATTCACGAGCTTGACATTGTCCAAAAGGAGGGTTCCGGAAGTGTCCTTGACGGCGTTCTGATTTTGTTGAGTGAGGACGGCAGTGGGAGTGTCCGTGATGACAGAGTCCAAGAGGAGGACGGAACCAACTCCCATTTTCACAGTGTCAGACGTGGCGGACATGTCAATACCCACTTGACAGTTGCTGATGGAAATTCCTTTGAAGGTCCATTGCCAGTTCTATACACACCCCAAACCAAAAAAATATCAATTAAAATACATTATTCAAATCTCCTTAATTCAATTGCTAAACATATAAGTAATTACAGTTTCATTGTGCAAAATATATCAGTCAGTATTTTTACCCAGTTGATGTAAATGGCCGTTTGGGCGTTGGTAAATCGCAAATTGGTGGACAAAAACTGTTGATTTCCAACCCACATTCCGTATTTACCTCCGTCAAAGGTCAAGTCAGCTGTTTTTCAACAATAGAAAAAAAAGACGGAGAAATTAATTTACAAAATTCGCAATTTTCTGATTGAAAATCCTCCACAGTTAAAAAATAAGCTCGACTCTGACCGTCAGAGTCTGACGACAAAATTTGGCTGTATTTAGCTATATTTTCTATTTTACTCTGATACAACGAGAGAAAAGAAGAGAAAAATTAGCAAGTCGGCTAATTTCTAATTCCAATTTTTGACTATGTATTTTGAGGTTAAAAATCTGCAAACTAAAATAAGCTGGATGTTTTGGCTAAATTTAACCATTTCACCCGGACTGAATGAGAGAAAATTAGTGGAAAATTAAAAATGGAATTTGACTAAATATTTTCGATATTTTTGATGTTGAAAAGCTGCCAGCTAAAATTTTGAAAGAAGCAGGATTCCTGCTAAATTCAGCCTTTTGACCCAGACTGAATGAGAGAAAATTAGTGGAAAATTGAAAATGGAATTCGACTATATATTTTCGAATTTTTTGAGGTTGAAAAGCTGTGCCAGCGAAAATTCCAAAATAAGCAGGATTCCGGCTAAATTCAGCCCTTTGACCCGGACTGAATGAGAGAAAATTAGTGGAAAATTAAAAATGGAATTCGATTATATATTTTCGACTGTTTTGAGGTTGAAAAGCTGCCAGATAAAATTCTAAAATAAGCAGGATTCCTGCTAAATTCAGCCCTTTGACCCTAACTGTAAAAGACAAAAAAGAAAATGAGTAATATGGAGAAAGTGTGCCGCCCACTTACACATGAAACCACCGGATCCATTTTCCATCCAGATTCCTTGATGACCATTTCCGGCGGCGGTGGACAACTTGAAGTCGATATTGAGAAGGGAAGTGGCCTGAGCGACTTGCCAATGAATACCAGTGGTGCCGGAGGCGGCTGGGGTCTGAGTGGTGTCCAACACGAAATTACGGACCTGTCGGAAAAAGTTGTTTTGATTGGTGTACCATTGAGCTCCACCGGCAATGTAGGGATCCGTATCAATCATGGCCATTCCTATATGTACATTTAAATAGGAATAGACATAACAATGGTCATTTTTAAGGTCATTTGAGGTCAATTAAAAAATTGTGCATATCAATCATGTGGCCAAGGTGTATATACATAAAACTTGGAAAAAAATTGCAACTAAATAAATTACGAAGAAAAAAAGCCGCGATTTTGGGCTCAGTTTTCCTGTATAAATGTATATTATATAAACGTACCAGAGAAAGAGGGGCCGGCAACGATGACGGGTCGATCATTGGCATTACCCACCAATTGAGTGAAATAAAACATGATGATGGGGGAAGTGATGAGGTAGCGACCGGATGGGAAGTACACCAAAGCTGGAGAGACGGTGGATGATCCACAGTTATTTCCACATCGGGTTCCAGATGAAATGGCAGTGTTGATGCAGGCAGTGTCGTCTGTGCGTGTGTGGGTGTGGCAGAGGAAATTAATGAAATTTTATTATTAATATTGTTATTATTGGATTTATACAGTATATTTACACATTTAATCATTTGAATATGTAATAGGCGCGGGAGATTATAATTAGGGAAATTCGTACCGGTGACTCCGTCAGCCCTGCAACCAAAGTCCATAACGTTTCGGTAGACTTTGTAGTCATCGGGACGGTCATTGAAAGCAGCAATTCCGTGCTTGATATTGGCAATCCACATTTCCTCAGCTTTTGGGCTCATAGTGTTCTATATTATATTGAATCAACATCCAACACATTCAAATTTAAATATTTCAGTACTTTACATTCAAATTCACGAGTTTCCCCCGCAAAATCACTTTGTTTCGAAAAAAAAATCAAAATCCGAACTATTTATAGCCCACAAACTATACTGAAATTGCTTTTTATACGAAGGAAAAAAGGTTTTTAAAAATTAATACATGTGATTCAAAGTTCAAATTCACAATTTGAAATTTACTTTAAAAAATCCCGCCTTTGAATGTATCATTTTAAGTGTCACAAAAAAATATACCGACTCATTTAAAAAATCACATTTCTCTATAAAAAATATAAATAATTAATCTGTTTATTGTGTTTGTCCTAAAAAAAATTCGCTTTTGAGAATTGAATGAATAGAGAGTTTGGTAAAGCCGTCGTGAAAAGGAAATTGTAAATATTTTGGTGGGAATTTTTAAGTTCGTTGGTTATATGTTAACTTGGAATTTTAAAAATTCCCACCAAAATATTTACCATTTTCCTGTTACGACGGGGTTTACCAAACTCTCTAATTCTACAAGTTGTGTATAACAAAAAAATTAGGGATTTGGCGCGAGATAATTATTTTTAAATATTTGAGTTCTGCTTGTATATATATCGTTATAGTAAAAAATGTAAATGAGGAAGCTTATAGGAGAAACTCACGTTTTGATGTTCGAGAGGGGAACTGTTGGCGAGAGCCACAGCCGCCACAAGTAAAACACACACGGGCAAGGATCTCATTTTTTGGTAATTAAATTGAAAACAGAGAGAGAAGAAAAATCCAACTAGGAAAAAAATCCGAGTTTGGTGAATGTGTGGGAAAGTGAATTGAAAATGGTTCGTCCGGGCGTATTTATGCAGTCGATTGTATATAATCTTTCCACAGCTTTTTACATATATACTGATACTGTGTGTGTGATTACGAGAATTTCGAGAGTTTGAGTGTGCAGCATTCAACTTGTGAAAATTGTGTGAATGTGTATATATATATATATGATTCGCGATTCAGATTAACTCATCGTAATATGTCGTAATTACCTAATACCATCACCACACTTGTGCTGGAATGTCAATGGTGAATGTGTATACATATATATATAGCATGTGAAAATGACTTTTCCTCACGTCACACACACACACAATACACCTCACAATCATCCACATGTGGGGAAAAAGAATGATCACGCCATTGAACACAGTCAATCCGTATATATCAAACTGTCAATGTCATTCAAATTCAAATTCAAATACACATTTGTTTGCTCAGCTCAACCAATATTTTGTCAGCCGTTTCATGTACATACATTGTATATATATATATATATATATAGAGCTCATATACGGATTTTCCATTGACTGTGTGTGTGTGTGTGATTTAATTGTAAAAAAATTCAATTTGAATCCAAATCCACACATTAATCCATCAATTATCAATTAGACGATCCATCAAATTTTGCAGTTGATACTCAGTTGATTGATCGATGACAGCGGGATTGATTTCACACACGGATATTATATATATAAATGATGAATTTTGTTGGTGCTTGTGTCTGACGTCTATATGTGAAGATGCAAGAGTGTCGTCCTCATCATCATCAAAAAGCATCATGAAATTCGTTGAACTCTCAACACGATGGAAATGGAAATGGAATATACACATATCGTCGGCTAAGTTCCATATAACCGTGTATTATCATTTGACCCCTGAAGGTGAATGTGCGTGCGCGTTCATATATGCAAACGTGCAGTATGCGCCTTCCAGGGCCAAATGATAATACACGGTTATGGAACTTAGCCGACGATATATATATATGTATATAAATAACTGGACGGAAAATCCATGAGAGAAAACTCGGGTTTTCCTCCGAAAATATCACATTTCCATTTTTTTTTTACATATAATATATATCGTCGGCCTATATAGGTTTCAAAGGTTCTATATTTTTTTGATGGGCGGGGCATGGTATTTGATTTACATTAGCAAAGGGGCGTACCCAAAAAATATGGAACCTTTCAAAATTCAAACCTTTGACCGACGATATGCAATTTTCCAATTGTGAATGGAAAACAATATAGAGCTATATATATGTATGGAATTTTCGGGCGGTTATTTATAGAATTTTGGATTTTATACGCCCCGTTTTAAATGGTGATCTATATGGAAATCATACACACACACAGTTTCCCTTATTGTTTTATTCCGTTGTTTTCATTTCTTCACCCACACATGCACACAGACAAAAAAGGAAATTTTTAAAACAAATGTGAAATGTGAATTCAAAAGCGCCTGAAAAGACGCTCAGGATTTCCTGGTGACGGGACTTTTGATGGGAAAATTGGTCCTGTCATCGATTTCCATTCCATCCAGGTGCATGATGATGATGATGATGGAACTGCGATGGAGGAAAAAAAAGAGAGAGAAGTGGCTGGTTTATTCAATTCCATATAAGGGAAAGTCTGTATATTTGCTATTTACATATGTGTACAAATGTTTTTAAGTTTCAAGCGAAAACACGTGTATACACATGTGTAATATAAAGTTTATGAGATGACAAAAACAACACTTATTGTATATATATATATGTGCAATGTTGATTTAATTAACGTCAACAACATGTCAACACAATCCTACACTTGTTGAGCACATTCACCATTCAGGATTCGCAGGATTAATCCAATCTAATTTTAGTTTATCCGTCACTATTATAAAATGACTATAAAACACAGGAACAATGAGCATATATTCAGAATTATATAATTCTCTGTGTGCAATGAGTAATTTATATCGTGTCTAATTTCGACACACTTCCAAAACCGGAGCCGTAATGATGATGAATCGACATTCGACATGAATTGAATTTCATTGCATATGATTATTGTCATATCTTAATATAAATATGGATATTTGTATCAAAATATCTCTTCACATTCATTGCACGCAGCCTTTCTCATTTGTAATTTGTACAATTCCGCTCAAAAATACATTTCTACATATTTAATATATATTAACGACGATTCACAAGCACATTTTCCCACCTGCACACACACACGTAAAAACACTTTGCTTTGTCAAAATTGTCATGGCCACACATCAGTTGTCACTTTTGTCACATGTCAATTGGTCAATTGGTCAATTCCTCACGCACACACACACGTTTTGCTATAATTTTCCTAAATGCACTTGCATTTTCTATATATAAATACTTACGTATAAATTTTAGAAAAAACCAAAGCCTGAAACTGTGTGGATGCACTAAAAATTGAGGTCATTTGCACTGGTTCAACCCCTTTAACAAATTCTCAATTGTATATTAGCCGGCAAATGTACCTATATTAAATAATGGAATTTTTTCAATCTATAAAATTTCTCGCAATTGCATATTATATACAGAGAAGTTTTGGTGGAGATTTTATTGCCGTTACATATATATCTGTATATATTCTTATTTTGGTTTGGGGGTGTGTAAAATGCGAGTTAAGTTATACAATATACTCGGAATTTCAAGTATACTGTGCATGTGGATGTGAGATAACTCTTTCATTTGCAGACACACACACACGCATTCATTTTCTTTGCCATTTGATTTTTGGTTCTGAACTGAAAATGAATGCTGAATGGAGATTTCGTCTGATATATATCGTATCAAAATCCACACAAAGTCCGTAAAACAAAATCCCACAGAAAAAACGCACAGGAAAAAAGTCCCCAAAGGGTATTATGCACTTTCTATTGAAAATTGGGCCCAATGCAATTACATGGTAACTTTTGTTTGCATGTACGGATT
>JAIUND010003893.1:0-13956 GCA_034699125.1 Gisinianus flammeolus | reverse complement strand
AATCCCAATCCATTCATCAGGTTTTACGTAACTGCAACAATAATTCACTGCTCAATCTTGCCCGCAGCTACTCTACATATATATTAATTATGTTTGTAATTGTAAATTGTAAATTCATAATTCCATATATGTGGGATTCTACATGATTCTGATTACAATTAATATAATATGTATTTAATTAGATCCGGCGTCGGGGACTAGTTTGGATTGGGTTAAAGGGATTTTAAATCCTCGCCTTGCCTTGACGATGGAACTGAGAGATGAAGGGGACTTTTGTTTTCTACTCCCAAAAGAGCAAATTATACCGAGTGGATTGGAGTTCATCGACGGGCTTTGTGCATTCCTCCAAGAACTCATCAACAAATGACGCTAAAATAACAAACATTCATATGTATGTACATTTCATCTATTCATCTATTTGACCCTTTAAAAATGCACATTTTTAATTGTTTTAATGGGCTAAAATGAAAATAAACTACATAGGAAACATATGAAATAAAGAACTGTGGGATTCCCAAGGAAATTAATTAGCACACATATATTTTGTCCACAAGTACACTCACCTCACACACACCTGTGGGCTTTTAGAAAGTGATTAAAAGTCCTGAAATTTGTTTGACGACATAGTCGACAAAGATGAGCGTGGATTCTCTCTCTAGATTTTGAAATCCTCCACATTTGATGGCCAATAGCGGAGTGGCCCGGATGAGCATCCGACATTTCCGTCGGTTAGTTTGAAATTGAAATCGCATGGACTCATTCAAAATCCGCCGTTTGAGTTCTTCCACCACATCCGTCATTTCCGAAGCCTGTCATGCTCATCCGAAAATAAAATAATATAATATATCACGTATTAAATCATTAATTATACTGTCCATTCATATAAAAATAATTTTTGACTTTTTTTGGAGTTCGTGCGGGCGAAGATGTGATGTGATGTCTTTGGTATTTGGAAGCGAAAAAGCTTTTTACCTTGGTTTCAATTCCAAATTCCAAGGACATCACACATCCTCGCTGCGCGCCAACTCCAAAAAAAGTCAAAAATTATTTTTATATATGAATGGACAGTATACTGTCGGATTAAATAAAGTAGAAGCCTCCAAGGATAGATTTAGGAATCCTTGTCCATTTCAAATACATAGAGTGGGAGGAGGTACGAAGGAGAGAGAAACCGTACACTTTTTTTAATCCGACAGTACATACTCTCTATTCGGAAATGTTTGATTTTTTAGTTTTTTTTCATCGAAAGACAATTACTCAATGACGCCGCTGTAATATAGCAGGATCATTGAAAAATTGTCTTTAGATGAAAAAAAACTAAAAAATCAAACATTTCCGAATAGAGAGTACAGTCTGTTCATTTATTCGTGGAACTTTTATTTCTTGTGGGGCAACTGGAGAATACACACTCGCTTATGGCATAATCGAGTACATTTCACTCGATGCTTCGAAATAAAAGTCTCACGGATAAATATATCGACTGTATGTATACATGTATATTGTAATTGAATAAAGATAAGCGAACCGTATTGAATACTCCAAGGAAAGCAGTGACACTGTCCACAAACGTTATAGTGCATATCAGAGCAAAAGCGGGATGAGATGAGAAAAGTCTGATGGCTGAAAATCCGCCTGTGACTGCACAAAAAATTAAATAAATCTTCAGTAGAAAAATGATGGGGGAAAAACACAAGTTGAAGAGATGCATTCTCAAGGAGGAGTGCCGCAAAGTGGAGCCGGCTTTCCTCATACGGGCAGAGAATGGAAGAGACAACGCCCATCGTCCACTATAAATATAAATAATCAAGAAAACAATGAACAAAAATATACATATTATGTAAAAATCTAAAAAAAAAATAATAATAATAATAATATCAAGCGATTACCATTGAATTTTGACATCGATTGTACATATCGTCTGTTAAGTTCACAAACGAACTATAATTAGTTTCCTTAATTTCGTTGACCTGCTGCCAAAGGTCAAAGGGCTCAAGATGGAGCTTTGGGTTCTGAGACATTATTGTCTGCCATGACCTTTTCTGTCACCCTCAATCTTTTCACAATTTTATCCACAAAGACGGACACAGTCGTCGCATTTCCACAAATTAAGGAAAATCGTTATAGTTCGTTTGTGAACTTAACAGACGATATATAGATACATATATACCTACCGTAGACTGTGGATTCCCTGCCGACTGATGATGTCCGTGAAAGTGACGGAAAAGGAAAGAATGAAATAGCATATGTAGGTGCAGGAAGTAAGGAAAAACATTTGTATGCTCATCTCAGTGAGGAGGCAAATGGAGATGATGATTGGAGTCCTCTGTGATTGTTTGAGGGAGGAGAGGAGAAGGATCGGCAAATCCGGACTGAATGCATACAAAATGGGGTAAACTGCGATGATTGTGTAGATGAGGAGAGGGAAATAACAAATGAGCAACTCTTTCGGCGTTCTTCTTCCACTTCCGGTTCCGGTTCTCGTCCTTCCGTTTCCTATATGGGTTGCAAAAATACGAATATCTTTGACTTTTGTTTCCTGTGTTTTTGTTTTTGAGGTTTTTAGGTTTAGGTTTTTGTTTTTTGTCTTTGTACCTTTGACTGTGAAATGGCCGTTGACGCGATGGAATTCATTGAATAGTTTAACATTGAGCTCCGGCGACAAGTCCCACATGATGAACACTGCACAATAAGAACTGAGGAAACAGACGGCAAAAAGGATCATCATCCCAGTCTGCCCTAAAATGAAACCTTGAGAATGGATGGATTGAATTGTTCGGAGGATGATGTAGGCAAGATGAGAGGATGTTGAGAACTGCCACACTTTGAAATTGATTCGGATCCATTTGGAAGAGCCCACCATCATTTCCCCCGTCCTCTTATCAAATGTGACGGGGAAAATATGCAATGTGGACACGAATTGGAAAATTAAAAAATTGTATTTCAACTGATCCCAACTCAACATTTTTGAACTTGTAGATTTTAATAATATTATTATGTATATTTGTGTATATATCGATACTTTTTACTGTTACATTATTCGGATTTCATAGGGGATAAGGATTTTGTGAATATGCTCTCAAGACGACTCTCCACCACTAAAAAAGAAAAAGAAGCTAAATGTTTCAATTTGAGAGAATTTTTATACGGCTCGACATTTATCGAAAATCCATTTACATTTCTTGCTGTTGGCGCACAGTTTATAATTACGAGAAATTGCTGTATTTTTGCTCTGTTCAGTGTCCCTTTTGTCTTGTGACACTTTTTGAAGTGGCTTCCGGCTTCAACAACAAACGAGTCATTATATACATATATATATCAATTTCATGGATGGTCTGCAATCAAAACATCAAAATTGTCAGCTATCGTGTATATAAAATATATGTATTTTATAGCTTGTCACAGTCATATTTTTTTTTGCCTTTCCGATTCCGAAAAACGTATCGTTTAAATTGTATAGCTGTGTGCTCTTCATTTTTCATTTTATAATTCCATAAAATTCCACATGGACAATCATCATGAATCATCTGAATCAATACTCAAACGGAACACACAAATTCTTCAATTTGAAATAACAAAAAAACAAACAAATAGAATAGGACAAGGAAAATAATTTGAATAAGAAGTCCACGTCGCAATTCGATTATATAGAGTAAAATTTACTCAGTAAATGCACACACATTTCCCCGCAAGAATGAATTCCACTCAAATTTATTCTTTTTCTTTGCCTATAATTTTCCTTGAACCAGGGGGACAATGCCAAGGTATATACACATAGATACTTAAGTATAACATGTATGAAAAATACTGTAGAAGTGCGTAGTTGGCTGTCATATGTGCGTAAATTTCTCCTACGCACACACACACACACATCTACATCTACTACGCTGTAACATAATGCAGTGGACTCCCGGCCACAGCTTACAATACATATTTATACACGCACAATATATAAACGAAAAGGTAAAGAGATTCCAGTCAGTAAGGAAAAAGCGGACAGCCAGTCAAGACAAATATTTTTGCTGTATTTATCTATACTTTCGTAATCATACGATTCACGGGTTAAAACGGAATTTGTAAGTTAATTGTTTTACTATAACTATACTGACTCAATACATTTAAAATTCTGTATGTGTACAAACTGTATATACAATTTTCATGTGTATATAGACAATGGAAAATATGCCGGATGATGTGAAGCCTGGTGGTGGAAGGAAAGACGACGTTCATCATTTGGAGTCGGAGTCACCACGTAAATTTTCAATTTCCCCTTGACTTTCTCTCTATATCTGATCTGTGTATTTCCCCTTTTCCATGTGTAAATATTTGAATATTATATTTTAGTTTGTGCAATTTCCAACTAATTTCCTCTGTTTTTCTTATACTTACATATGAAATATGAAAATAGTGACAAAGGAGGATTCACATCATCATCATTGGTGGAGTGGGATTCTTCATGCAATTCTACCCAAAAGTCATCATCATCATCATTCGTCATCATCCTCCAGTCCAACACCACCAGACGACACGGAGGAGAGAGGTGATTCTCCCAGCGGCCACCACCACGACGACGACTCTCCCGCAACAACAATTCCCGAGCACAAAAGTAACTCAAATGAATTTAACTTTGAACATGCTTATTTTGCTGGGCTGTGAAAAAATGTTGAATGTTGTTTTTCATTTGAGTTTTGTTTCGCTATATTCAGAGACCACTGCCGAGTTGCGGAGGGAGTTTTTTGGAATTCAGTAGATTTCTCTGTGAAACCTCTGGAAATTTTTTTTTTTCCCACTTTCCACATTTAAGCATTTCCATTTTACATACCTATATATATGTATATATAATCTACTTAAGAAATGTCATATAGTTGGACAAGGAATAAAAAAAACTCTTGTTCATTTCTCTCTCTCTTCAAGTTCTTCAACTTTGTGTACTTAATACAGATATTCCAAAAATGTGTGCAATAAAACCTTTTTATTTGAATATTTGAAAAAGTACATACCTGTAGATAGTGACAATCGGTTCATTTCCTTGCATATATATATGTATAAGTATAGTTTGACTCGCATAAAAACTCGCATGAAGAATTTAAGGTATACATATATGGGAAAGTGTAAACTGCTCATTTCCCCACGTAGAATTCGTGTACTTATATATACAGCTACACCGACGCTGCAAAGTGTGCACACACATCACACGCAATTCATGTGGATATGCAATGGAGACTGTGTGGAAAGTTTGTGAGACGCAAAACGTCGGCAAAAAAAACTCTTCTGAATTCTGTGCTTCTTCTCTCGATCTTTCTCTCGCGCATACTGATTAAACTCTCGTACTCACATATACGCAGAAAAATTATATTCAAGCACAGCAACCCCCACACACAACAAACAATTTTAGTCCGAGTGGCTGCGTAGACAAACTTCCTGCCTTGACTTTCACTGTCACTGTCACTGTCAGATATAGATGTGGGAATTCACATTTTAATTTTGTGGGCATAGATTCAAGTTAAAACGTTTTACAAGTTGAAAAAGATTTTGGGGGAAAGCAACGGATTTGAAGATGAAGGCAAAGTGCAAGTGGAATCCATGCTGTTGTTTTTGTGTCAAACTGAGGTCGGGTGCCCTTTTTATTGGAGCATTGGAGATTGTAAGTAGCCGAAAACTATATATATATATCAATTATCTTTTTGTATATAGTGTTTAGTTTTGGTTCATTTACCTAAGCGCTTTTCGTAATTTGATGGATGTTCTGTTTTCCTTATGTCCACATATACATATATATAGTTTGTGTACTCTCTGGGGATTTTAATGTTCAGCCTCGTCTCTTCCATGCTCCAAATTCTAACAGACTCGAACGACAACAATCCTCCGGATGTAGGAGCAGGAGCAGCTAATCACACGTCAAATAAAAATGAAGAGATCAATCCAACCAAACGTAAGAACCAAAAAAGAGTAAGCCAACAATGAAAAACACATACACTGCAGAAAATGTAATTTAATTTAATTTTAATGTGATGAATTGGATGTTTAGATTGGAGAGCATTCCAGCTATTGTTTACGTTGACATTCTTCTGTTTCATCGGTCTTCTTGGCGGGATTGCCATCGTGATTGCGATCAAGAATAAAGTATAGACATTGTTGACTTATTTTACATAATATGTGGTTGTAGAATTTCCATTAAACGCTGTCAATACACTTAATTTATTGTTTTTGTTTTATTGTTGTACATATTGTACACGGTTAAATTTGTGTGTGATTTCAGCCGACACAAGTTAGCTGGTTTTTCCGATGTTGGTCCATCATCAAGTTCGTACAATATTTGACCATCCTTACTCTCCTAGTCCTGGACTATCTACTTAAATTCTGGCACATACACAGTGCCTATTTCATCGTTTGGAGTGTTCTGAATCTCTATTTTTTCATTGCCATTTTCTCACACTTTCATGCAGTCCAGAAGAAACTTGGAGCTCATGGCTCTCCATCCTACCCAACAACACAATCATCAGGGAAGGAATATGAAATGAGACCTCTGAGGATAATTCAAATGAAGTCCGAGAGCACTTCGACAGACCCTGTAAAAATCCAGCCTTGATTTATTTTGATCTCAATCTGTTGTTCTACATTTTCATATTATATGGAAGACGTTCCAAGTTCCAAATCTTCTTCATATCTCTACACACACTCTTTACTTAACTGTTTCATTATTAATATGATAATATATGTAATTTAAATGTATGCACATAGTTTTGATGTACAAAATATTCTTTCACGTGAATCTGTATGCACTGTATGTATGCACATTTTGTTTTTTAAATTTTCTAAATTTGGAGTTATTGTTTTAGTCCTTACTCAAAGTAACATTGAACCCAATTTAAACTGGATCAGTCATTCACTAAAGACAAAAACCATTTGAAGTTCTTCACTTTCATCCATATTGTATGATGAGACAGTCGATGACAGAGCTTTCAAATTATAGGTATAGTCATAATAACATGAGTTGTGTTTGTATTTGTTCTCAATTCATAATTTCCTATTTTATTTTACCTTACCACTTTAGCGGTATATAAAAGCGTGGAAAAAAACTCATTTATAAAAAAAAAAGTGATGAGAAAAAAATACATATGGTAAAAGTATATGAGAATATTTAAGTCAATGTCTAATAACTACCTAAATAGAAAAATAGGTATCAACGAAGTAAGTAGAAATTCATGATTGGTTAAGTTAAGTGACTCTAATGTCTATTGTTCTCATTGATATAATCTCAGATCTCAGGTTTTGATTCGTTTCCCTCCTGGTCCGGCTTCGGCTGTCTTGTCTAAAACTCTTTTGGACTTGACTCCAGGCAGTTGGACAGTTTGATTGTCCAGGAAGTTGGGAGACGGGGAATCTTGAGTCCATCGTACTTGCACACACTGCCCATAACCTTTTAAGTCAAATAATAATAACATTATTATTATTTATTATTATTATATTATTATTATTATTATGAAGTATACATTTACATGTCAGTAAAGTCAAGAGTAAAATGAAATAAATGTATAGTGTTTGTGGATTTGTACCTCGTTCATTTTTTGCAGCAATTCGGAAGAGGATATTTGGTTTATTTGTAGCTGTGTTTATATAAGCTGATTGGAGCTCATGATTGGGAATATCACACTCATTCTCAGTACCATGGTACACGCGGATGAAGTAAAATTCAGATCCAGTTTGAGAGTCTATCTGTTACATGTATAATGAATTTTTAAAATAAAGTAATGCAATAGTAATACTAATAATAAAATGTTATTTGTTCTTCCATAAAGTAATTCCTAAAATAGGAATTACTATTGTTTAAAAGTTTAAATAAATATGCATTTATGCAATTAAATAAATAAAGTACTTACATGTAATTTAATACTGGAATTGGATATAGTTGATTGTTTGATGGCGAGGTACACGCTGTATTCGATGATATTCCCAAAGGAATTGTTTGGAGGTGTCCAGGAAATCAAAGCACCCTCCTCAGTTCTCTCGATTTTAATTTTCGAAGGAGCATCAGGCAATCCAGATTCAATTTTAGTTTGAGAGGACTGCGTATAGAATGTAACAAGAACAACCAATAAAAATGAAAATATCAACTTAATAATAAAAAAGAGTAAAAAAGGTTTGGAAGAATGACGAGATAAAAGCCATAATATGATATTCGTAATATTTTGATTATACGTACACTTGAACTCGAGGAATTTGAGGAGACCTCTAAAGTGGACAAATATTTGGACGGGCTATCTGGGACATCATTCATCGCATCTTGATCTTTACGCGGACTAAACCTAGTCAGATCATGTACAGTTTTCAATCTGGTCATGGCCTGTCGTGACACTTCCTCAGCACGAATCTTTTCTTCTGTCAACTAATTTTGATAGTATGTACAGTCAAAGAACATCAAATTACATATTAATAACAACTATAATAATAGGTATGTCTTCATACAGACGCATCTTTTCTGCAACTTCCATATATACAATAAAGATTATATGGCTTTGTATAATATGTAATACACATCCATAGTATTTCATTATGAACTATAAATATTTGTGTAAGCGAATAGGAATACATAATATACCTCTTGATTTGTCACATTTAAATAAATTATTTCCTGTTTCCTCTCTTCTGAAATCCTTTTGTACTTCCGTACGGATTCTATTTTCTTTTGTAGCTCCAGCTCAAGCGAGTTGCACTTGAGTTCCCATGTTTTAGCAAGCTCTGCTTTCTCCAATGCCAACTATTATAATAAATTAAGATGGTTAAATTGATTAAATGTGTACACATAGTTGAAAATTGCGAATCTTAATATAAATATAAATTATAAATATTATTAAATATATCCAATCAAAGTAGATTTGACTTTGGATGTTAGGGTGTAGGTAAGTACTTAAGTATATATATAATCTGTATAATCAAATACAATGTATATGTATGCTTATGTAATTTGTAACTGGAGGATAATAATAACTTTTACATGTGAATAACTATAAAGTAATAATATAATATAAACTTGATATTTCACAATTTATCTCCATACTTGTGACAATAGGTTCAGTTGTCTTTCGTTCGATTCCCGTATGACAGTCTCAAGTTGTAATTCCAAGGTATTATTATTGTCATCGTCATTCTCAGGCTGTACTCGCTGTACACCACTCATCTATAAATAATAATAATATCACAAAATTCATTAGAAACTCATTCATTTCTATTTACAAATTAATACAAGTCTAACCTGTCTAACTATTCAAAATGTGAATTTCAGATATCAACATCAATTTAACATGATATTGAACTTCAAGACTTGAAGTCACTTCAATGAAGTGATGTGAAATGTAAAATATTATGAAAAATGCATGTGTGCATGAAATTTGACCTGTGATGTGTCCGGCTCCATCATGGATTGACCTCACTAAAACTAAAGGCAATCAAAAGCTAAGTACATCAAATAAATGTAATTAGCTACTCAACACTTGACACACGATATTTTGTTGATTTAATTAGACACGAAATTATGACGAAATCACCAAACTCCAAACTCCACGAAAATTCAATTTTCAAAATTGTCGTCAAATATATATATATATATATTTTGAACTTGAACATTTTCCCCGCTCTGCTGTGTAAACTCCATAGCGCCGAGAGATTATCATCAAGTCAAACGTTGCCTTATGCGAGAAAGTAGATTTCATTTTTCACATGCAATCCTTTTTACTTTTTTACTATTTCATATTTATGGATATAATTATAGAATATTATCTTGTTTGTTTCATTCAGATTGTGGAGCGAGTGATTTCTCATTTGGATTTTCCTTCGTTGAAAACTGCTGCTCGCTCCGTTTCCTCAACATGGAAAACCTTGGCGGATTCGGAGATTTTGAGAAGAGACGCTGCTCAACTCACTTTTTATGACTGTTTGTTGTCGGAGCGACTGAAACGTTTTCAACATTCGGTGGATTTTCCTTGCTCTTCTTTTTACCTCATTGACATCCATTTCCAGTCACCGACGACTCAACTGGACAAATTCCTCGTCATTTTCGGCCGTCGAGTGAAAACGCTGAATGTGACTCCATCACAAATCCCTCAAAACTCTCATCAACAACTTGAAAACCTCCTGAATTTCCTGGCAAAACTGTCCAATTTGGAGAAGTTGAGGCTGGAATTGCCCGCTTGCAGTTTCAAATAGAGTCCGCACAACAAAATCCGAACGATTCATTCAAATTTCCCGCGTTGAAACACGTGAGTTTCACAATGAACTGTGAAACGAGGAGAGGATTTTCGGTGGGCAGGCAAATCCTCGAGGCCTCGCCCAAATTACAGACGGTCGAGAATTTTTGGATTCGGAAAGTCCCGTCCGAATTCTGGCCTTCCAAAATCCATCTGATCAAAACCTTGAACTTTTTGTCTCATATAAATTCCGATTGACCGATCTCCAGAGTTTTGTAAATGCCCAAACAAAACTGAATAGTTATTTGATTGCCGATGACCAACGAATACAGCGGAAATGAAGATCCCGAAGAATTCTCAATCGAATTCCACAAAATCCTGAATTCCAGTTCGGAATCGCTCCAACATTTGACGTCATTTCGCTTTTCTTTTCCTGGCCAAAATCCGGAAATCCGGAGCTGAGAAATCTCAAAATCCTCACGATCGTCATGAACTGCGAATTCAATCTCAATTTCTATTTCAATTCAAATCATTTACGGAATTTCCCTCAGAGTTTGGATTTACAAGAAGAATTATCAAATTTGAAAACGATCCGATTTGAATTCTTCATCCAGAAAAATTGCAAATGGGGTCGATTTCCGGCTCTCAATCGATCGGGCGCTCCAAAATTCACCAACAATTTGAAGTCGGTCCAGAATTTCGAGTTGATTGGTTACGATTTTGATGGGAGTGAACAAAATTCGTGGAGGGAAATGAAATATCCGATCGGCTGGTTCCAGCGACTCTCGGATTTGTTTCCCAACGTCAAGAATGTGACTGTCCAAAAAGTGGCCAATTTGAACGGGACGCTTCGTGGGATTTTTGGAACGGATTTGGAGTCGCTGGATTTTCATGTCATTTCATTCGAACCAAATCAATCCTGGAGAAAACGCACCAATAAAACGGCTGTTCAACTCAAATCTGGATCCCGTTTTAACCGGACTGTCAGATACAATTTGCAAGAAACTGGAGAAATTCCCAAAATCCATGACGGTTAACCAAGTTTTGAAACTGAGAACTAAGCCTTCGATTTGCTGTTTAAAAGGTACGGACATTAAATTCAAATAATTTAGTTTATTTGCATAATTACATTAAATAGGATTTTAAATAATTATATGAAATAAATTTAATGGTGTTTGTATATATATTTTGATTTCACAGGGTTGAAGAAAATTGAGATTTCGTTCATGCCGAAAAGTTTCGCAGACGATTCCTTTGATTTGCGGATTTCTCCAGTGAGTTTTCTCTACGCTGTCAATTACATTCTGGAAGTCAAAATCATCGGTTGCTACGATCGAAATGGATTCAATGCAAAAGGTCAGTTTGATTTAATCAAATTATAAAAAGCTCAAACACATGTTCAAGAACAATAAATGAAGGTTTTATTCTGTTTTTTGTTTATGTTTATTATATAGAGTTTCAAATTTTCCTGCAGCCGCTCGCTGCATTCGTTCAGTTTACACATTTAAAAGATTCCACATGTGAATATTAGCAATAATGTGAAGATCGTCCACGGCGTAAAAGTTGTGAGTGGCGTCCAACCGAATCATTTTCATGCCAATTTGTTTTCAATTTCCCAATTGTTGACTAAATTAATTGGCACAGATAATATTTTTACATGTAAATATTTTATAAACTTGAATGTGTGGTCAAACCGTTTGTCTCGAGTATTAATTCAATTCATTGAACTCATTTTGATTTGACCACATCTAATTTCAACAATATAGATTAATACGAGGAAATATCTGAAAACAGCACATAAAAATTCAAATGAATTTCCACATCACGCCATTCGAGTTTCAAAACACGCGTCCGAATCAAAATATAATACAAAGGCATATAAGAGTTTTGATGGGGACAAGCGTTATGGGGCTTTAATTTTAACATTGTCATGATGTGAACAATCATCAAATGAATTCTAAATTGAAGGCAAAAGAGTCGTTTTGTTGAACGTGAATGATTAGCTATTTTTCCCCACACTCGAGTTGCATTTAATTCGAATTCATTACATTTCTATCACATGTTTGTGCATTTTATCTTGACATTTCCCACATTATTATTTATAACGCTGCATCACAACACAATAAAATCTAAAGAAAAATAAAGCTAAAAATTGTTACTTCGTAACAATTTTGGGTCGCCATAAAGTGAAACCTTTTTGTCACAGCTCACACTGTGAGCGGGCAAGGAATTAACATGGAGCGCCATAAGCAACAATGTATTTCCCGTTCTCATATAAAACTCTCCATCACTGTGTCTTTCAGTCCCAACGGATTTCACCCATTTTTTGCAAGCCATAGGTAAATCAACTGTGCAAAACACAGTTGGAGTCCTCGACAAGTTCAAATACTCCAAATTAATTGCACAGTCCAAGAGAATTTTTCTGAGGGTTAATTTGGACGTGTACATCAAGTCTGCTTCAACTTCAACTTCATCTTCTTCACCAACTGTAGCTTTAGAAATTTCATGATCTTCCCATGGGTTTTGAAAAACTGGAAAGCATCACCCGATCCCAAATCGCCACCAAGAAAACCGAAATTGAGAGTTGGAAATTCCGGGCGCTCACTCAACATCTGACTGAATTGAGTCAAAGAATTTCCAGTGGACTTTTTCAAGGAAACGAAGGAATTCAAATCTTTGTTATATTCAAAGTTGACTCGGAGACGACGTGAATTCCTGAGGATTAGAATTGCAATTTCGTTCCATTGGACATTCACAAGTCGATATTCCAACAATTCTGATCCGCTCAGATGTTTCATGATTTCCTTCAGAATCTGAAACATTTAAACAAGGCATTTCCATTTCATCATTTAAAATATAGAAAAAAAACTATATATAGTCTCGAGACAGTATAATTTTGACAACCATGACATGTCATTTGAGATTTAAGTTAAATCATTTATATTAATAGCTGAATGAAATCTCACCAAAGGATTCTCCACTGCTTCACGACGCTTTTTCCACGGTTCTTCTTCACATGGCTCAAATAAATCAGTTTCAGCAGGACTTGACACGTGAGAATTTAACGGGCTCACAATGAAGTGAATCTGCAATGCAAATAATAATAATAATTATGCATATATATATACATTACAATTTACGTTAACTTTTATGATGAAGCAAGTAAAAAGAGCAATTGCGATATATATATAAATACACAAACATAAAATATTAGTGGATTTGTACCATTTCAAGGAGTAAAACCAAAGTTTTGTTGTCTCTGATGCTGTCGATGAGTTGAAATGACTGGATTTCCTTCATCACGGACTCTTTCACACTCCAAAGATGATCCAACTCAATCAACTATATGAATTGAAACAACAACAACAAATTAATTAATAATAATAATTACACATGTAAATTTACATTTCATCATGAAACGAGCGAAGTTTTCACAGCATAATTATTTCTTATTATACCTGCGATTGCGATTTGTCTAATGGGTTTAAAATTTGAGGCTGCTGGTCTGTCGACTCATTTTTCTCATGAGAGTTTTCCTCGTCCATATTGAAATTCTCTTGGTGCTTTTCCTGCATGATTGATCGAATCTGCACACAATTTGGTAATACTTTGATTTTATTTTTGTATTTATTTATTTGAAGGAAGGCTCAATCATACCTGTCAAAACAGTTTGCCACATTGTGGTATGTTAAGCAGGGAAATGTGGCAAATTGTGGCAATCATAAATGATGCCGAGAAGCAAAAATGTTTGCAAATTTTTTTAACATTATGAGAC